>JBCNJP010013175.1:0-12711 GCA_039602395.1 Deinandra increscens subsp. villosa | reverse complement strand
TCCTATCCTATATATATATATATATATATATATATATATATATATATATATATATAGGGTGAGGTTCATTGTAGACACTCCTAACAGTACACCCATTTCACATGTGAAATTACTTTATTTCACATGTGAAATTTTCTGAACGAAAAAGGAAAAAAAAAGAAAAAAGAAAATTAATCATAACCATTGGATCAATAGATCTAATGGTGAAAAAGGGTGTCTACCTGTCTACACTTATGGAGGTGTCTACAATGAACTTTTCACTATATATATATATATATATATATAATAAGAATTTTTTGTTTTGATAACTTTTGAGAGCTAGATTCTCCACCACTAATTTCAGTTGGGGACCACTACAATTCATGGGAGGGGGTATATGTAAATACAACTAGTGGCTTAAAATGGTTCTCAAAAGTTCTTCTCAACCAGATTAGGTTCTCAAATGAGATCCTCTCCCTATATATACAGGGTATATATATATATATATTAGGGGTTAGGTTCAAATGAGAACTTTTTCTTTTGAGAACTTTTGAGAACCAATTTGGGCCACTAATTTTCAAGGGGGAGCATTCAAATTCATGGGGGGGGTTTTCCATATATATAAACTAGTGGCTAAGATTAGTTGTTTTTAGTTCTCAAACCCAATTAGTTCTCAAATGATTTTCTCCCTATATATTAGTACATATATATATATATATTGTTGCCAACCTTTCGAGTAATTCCCGAGTTTGTAGTCTCGTTGTCCAACATTTGAAAACTAAGAAAAACCATTTAGAAATAAATGGAATTTTAATAACAAGAAAAGTATATAAAATAGACTTTTTATATATTTTACTTAATGTTTGTCACGACGTTTTCGTCACAATAAAAACTCCTAGAAAATTCTATTTTCTCCTTGAGGTTTATCAAGACTTGTGATTTCCCAAAACCATTTCGTCCGGAAAACTTTTTTCCCAAACTTTCCACCGTTAATCCCGTTAACAAACCGAAAACCCTTATTGGGCCCGGTAAGCCCAACTTTCACAAACGAAGTCGGATCGCCACCAAACTTTACGGTTAGACTCGCGACATCATTTCGAACATTTCAGAACCAACCGCCGACCCCGTAGCCCGCTCCGTTAACCGGCCCACTTACCGGCCCAATACCCCAAACCGCCCCCCTTTACGGCCCGAGTTACCCAACCCGCCCCGCCCTCGGCCCGCACAACCCAGCCCAGCTCGATGACCCAACCCGGCTGTCCCCTTGGCCCGCACCCGTACCCGGCCCAGCCCACAGCCCGACCCGGTCCCTTCTCGGCCCAGAACCGAAACCCGGCCCACTTCCTTTTCTTTGTGGTTTACGGCCCAACTCCCAAGCCCAATTATTTATGGTTTTTAACCCAAGACTTTTTATAAATTTTGGCCCACTCTTTTTATAAAATAAACCCACCACCTTTGTAGTTTTTATAAAATCCTAAACCTTTTTACTAGTGTTTTTAACTTAACTTTTTTTTTATGAAATCTCTTGAACTTTTATAAAAACCTCTTATAAAAATTGTCTTTCATTTGGAGAATCACCTACAACTATTAAACTTTGATTATAATTAATCAAAACAAAAAGAATTATTAGTTGTCATAGATCTATTAACCAAAGGATTATAAATCCACTTTTGAGTATAAAACAAGCACTTGGGTTCACATAATCCTCTTGCACCTTCACCCAACTCAAGAGAAACTCTCCCTACTCCTCCCTCACTCAAGAACCGACCCCCCCCTCTCCTCCCTTGAGCCGCCGGCCGGCCACCCCCCTGCCGCCATCCGACCGCCGCGACGCCGCTGCCGGAGAGCCCCAAGGCCGCCGATCTCCTCCTCTCTTCCTCCTCACCTCTCAGTTCACTTCCAAACCCCCATTGTGAGTCTTTTTGACCCACTTTTACTTACTTACACTCTCACCCAATCACCTACAAGTCTTGATATTAAAAACCTATCACTTCATTTTCTAAAATAAGCAAGACACTTGGTCCTTCAAGAGTCAAGACCAACCATTCTTTCTCTAATCCTCTAATCACCAACACTTGGGTGGAATAATACAAGTGACTTGATCTAACAAGTCTTGGTGTTCATTTAAGAACTTAAACTAGCCAACACTTGGGGTTTTACATTTAGAGAAACCTTAGGGAAGTATCATGTAAAACCTAGATCATTTTAACCATCTAGTTAATTTATCATTTACTTACTTGTTCTTTATTTTCTTGCAATTTAAATACTTGTTATGGGTGAGGTTATTGTGAGAAGTTTAGTTTTGATAAGAAGGACAAGAAGGAATCATAGCCATTAAATCTTCAATTAAATGAAGATCTATGGCTTAAAAGTTTCCTAGGTAAATTAGAGAGAAAAACTAAAGCAAATAAAAGATGGAAGGGTATTTTTGACTTTTTATCAAATTCCCCCTATTTTTTAAATCTTCATAACTCTTAGATGCGACATTATTTTTTTAAAAAAAATACACCATAAAAACGAGCGTTTTTTTATCTTTAAAACGCGTATAGTGTATGCGTATAAAAAATTAAATTTTTTTTACTCTTTCGATTGTATCAAAATGTTCAGATCATTGTGTCATTGTTCGTTGTGTCATCGTGTCAAAATGTTCAGATCATTGTGTCATATTGTGTCAAAATGTTCAGATTATTGTGTCGTATGGTGTCAAAAACCGAAAGAGATTTTTTTTTAATTTTATATATAACAACACAATATATATACTTTTGACACAATGACACAATGATCTGAACATTTTGACACAATAACACAATGATCTGAACATTGTGTCAAAAATTAAAAGGGTGATTTTTCTTAAAACAATTTATATAGCAACAATATACGCGTTTTAAAGATAAAAAACGCTCGTTTTTATGGTGCAATTTTTTTTTAAAAATAATGTCGTATGTGAAAGTTATGAATGTTTGAAAAAAATGGGAGAAGTATATAAAAAGTCAACAAAAGTGGCTAAGACTAAAATACCCCTCCTTCTTTTTTTATTAGATCAAAATGCAATGGCTAGATTTCCTTCTTATCCTTCTTACCTAAAACAAACTTCTCATTTGAACCTCTCCCTACTTGTTATTTATGTTTCTTGCATTTACTTACAAGTTATTTACATTATATTTTGGTCCTAACACTTTGTGTTACTTGATATTGTTCTAACAACTAAGTTGTTAGTAGATTTGTTCAAGAATCTTGAACATAAAAGTCCTAGCTTTGCTAGTTGATAATTTACACTTACTTGTTATTATTTTTATCTAACTTATGTTACTAACTAAACTTAAGACCTTTAACATGGACAAAGGACTTAACATGACTAGTTAAACATAATGTTACAACCTCTAATAAACTTGTAAATCACAAGACAAATATTGGACTATATGATGATTATGGACTAAAGTTTTATAAAAACAAATGGCTTATAAAACTTAACTAGTGAAAACCTTGTAAAAGACATGAAACTTTTATGAAATAAAAGATATTTGTTAAACAAAGTTCATAAAAAGTCTTAAACAAAGGGTTATAACTTAAACTTATCATTTGTAAAATATGTCATATTTTATAGAAGCAAATTCACCTACAACCAAGACCTTAAATGTGTTGGTGAATTTATTTCACCAAAACATAAAAATAGATTGTTTTATTTTTACTAAATCTAGTAAAAATACATTTAATAACCCTCTCATTTATGACAATCATTTGGACTTAAAAACTTGGATTCTATTCTTTAAAGAGACATTCCATAAATGTTTAACAATTCCCTAAAAAGACTAGATACAAACTAGAGGATTTTTATAAGCTATAACATGTTTTGATATATAAAAATCATGAAAAATAGTCCACGGATCAGATCTGATCCCGTCGAGTTTTTGCAACATATTTTCAAGTTTCTAAATAAACCAAAGTGACCAAAACGTTGAAACGTCGCTTAGGGAGAAAACCAGGATCAAAACGGTTAACTACGCGACGAGAAAACGTAGTTTTGGTAACGTTATTTAAAACCGACCAAGAAAATATTTCTAAACTTATAAACGACTTTAGGGAATATTATTAACAAAATCTTGAACTTGTATAAAGTCCAAATGTGTTAAAAGTCTATTTTACGAACTTAACCGGTGACTACGATTTCTAAAATTGTAAATAAATATTTTATCTTAAAATATTTAGAGAATCATTCTAAGTAATCGTTCTAACTTGATAAGTTATTTACGATTATTAAATGTCATCAAATTTTTACTAATTTAAACAACGACGTTAAACGTTTTCGACAAACGAATAATTATATTGGCACATATAATTATTTTCCAAAACATCCATACACTTTTAATTTATTAAAAGATTGACCAAACAAACCATCCAATGACTTGTGTATTTATAAAATCCTTTTATAAATTATTTGATTTAAATACAAAGACTTGTATTTAATTTATAATCTATTCACTTTATTATTTTGCCTAAATAATAAACTTGTCAAGTATTCTATCAACACTTATATAATTATTTAGACAAACAATTATAGTCATATTATAAACCTTATAAAGTTTATGACTAACCAAACCTATATATATATATATTCTAAGTCCTTGAAAATAATAAAAGACTTTATTATTTTTTCCTCAATGTTTAGGACTTGTTTTAATTATATACGAAATGTTTTGTACCCCGCGCGTTGCGGCGGGTAACGTCTTACATGTTTTTTTACTTGTGCAAGTTAATAACTATTAATCTGACACTCTAGATGGCCATATGCATTACATTACTTTTTAGTTTAATAAAGGTATTTTAGTTATGGTCTTCAATATCAGGCTAATAGCAAGTGAAAAAAGTTTTAATATCAAAATATAAATATCACATATTGCAGAGAGCTATAAGCAACTAAAAAATATGAAAACTCTCTGATAATTATACTAAATAACTGGTTAACACTTAGATACAAAAATTGATAGTACAAAGATAATAAACTAATACTAAAGATAAAAAGAACTGCAATATGAAAACACAAAAGAACAGAGACACTATCCTTAGAAAGCGCAGCTACTCTGTAACAAAAAACCTGTATAACAAAAGAATAACAAAGAAATCATAATCCAAACTAAAAAATATAAACAGATAGAAGTTAAAGAAATTAGAAAACACAGCCACTACAATCAGATGAATCAGACAATAAGAAATAACATGACAGTTTATAAACTCATGAAAAAGCGTGAGCATCGGATCGTCTACTCAATCTAGCTAATCGGACATCGAAACATAATTAACCGATTGATTTATTGATCAATGAAGAACAATTACAATCAGTAAACACTCAGAAATAGACATCAGAGAATACACACTCAGAAACACACACTTAAGATATGCTCGCACGCTCAGAACCCCTAGTTACAAAGACCAAACGTATATTTATACCCAGCTGGCCGAGCTTCGGCCGAACCTCAGGTTCGGCCAGTCCGAACTTCAGGTTCGGACCTAGATCGGCCAAGACCTCCCAGTTTGACTTGATCTTTGATCTTGCTTGATACTTCACACGACGCACATATCAGGTATCAACAAACTCCCCCTCGTCGTGTGCAGCATCCCTTCAACATCATCAACTTTGTATCTTCAATCAAGCTCCCCCTCAAGCGTAGAATCCGTTCGTTCAAT
Organism: Deinandra increscens subsp. villosa; assembly: GCA_039602395.1. NCBI lineage: Eukaryota > Viridiplantae > Streptophyta > Magnoliopsida > Asterales > Asteraceae > Deinandra > Deinandra increscens. The sequence goes on along the minus strand of JBCNJP010013175.1, from coordinate 7,050 downwards.
GAAATGAATCCTCAAACAAACTCCTCCTCAACTCGATCGTAGCTTGATCTTGAACACTTGATGACATTTTGGAGTATCCCTGGTCTTTCATCAACAGCTTCAGAAGACTTGAAGTTGTGATATTCTTGCACATAGCAACCTGCTCAAAACATTTAAAATAATCTCGGCGCAAAACGTCTCTTCGGGACTCCAAGATATGATTTTGAAAATGATTTGTATCACGTGTGGATCAGATCGACAATAAAGCAGAAACAAAATCTTTTTGATTTTTCAAAGTTTATGCTAAAACACACCGAAAATCTTTTTGTTCTTTTCTGAAAAGAAATGAAATTGCAATACAGAAACAAACACTATTTTTGGTATGAGAAAGATCACTATATGGGATCATATTGAACATAACACGCTGAACTGCATTTCAATTTCAATTAATCGAAACACATAAGTCATGCTGATTGCTGATATAATTTGTCCAACTGAAACTCAGGCAGAATCATACTCATAACATTTGGATATGTTAAAAGTATTGATTAGATTTGCTTTGACCAGTGTATCCCACACTATCAGACATACACAGACATTTTCTATTTTTCTTTCTTTTTCCTTTTGTGTGATAGCACTTGTGATTTTTCACAATGCATAATATTTCCATGATATTGTCAACTGTGTTCCATGCAAAAAGAAATTAGAACGTTAAATCGTCTACCTTAAGGTCGATCTTTCGATACGCAGATAAAGCCTCGGATTTAACAAAATAAGAAAATAAAACAAGTTGAAATTGTATAACCCAACAACAATCAGGTCGGTACTCCCGTACACGCAGAGAAAGTCCGATGAGTTATACGAAACACCAAAGAAAATAAAGCAGAACGTTAAACGAACAACGATCAGGTCGATCTTTCGATACGCAGAGAAAGTCCGATCGTTTGACAAAATAAAGAAAATCAAACAAGTTTAAATCTTTGCAAAATGAACACATGTATACACAGTGACTTCTCATTTTGAATTTCACACTTATTTTTCTTTTTGTGTCATGAAATATGCATCAAGATGTTATCTACATGATCAAGCATTAGTATTTAGTGTATATCACATCTGAATACTTTCTGATTTGCCGAGCCTACCAAGCATATCAAACAATGATCTTATGGCTCTTTCATCTACTCTATTCATGAGTCAGATACGTAAGCCAATGTACCATCATTTCCCAATGATCAATTTCTCACAATTTTATATATTGGGCATGTATTCACCTTCTCCCCATAACATGCATTTTCTCATATACTCCCCCTTACTTACAATTCTCCCCCTTAAAATGAAAATTCTATTTTTATATTTTCATTTTACACAAAAACATGACTCTAGTTTTGGGTTTTGTTTTGAAAAAAAAATTTTGTAAACAAAGAAAAGTGATCAATCAACACGAATACTTTGCAGATTTAGAATTCAGAAAATTTGCAGATTAGAAAAATTTATCATGAAATTTAACTTAAGCAGAATACTCCTCCATCAACAATTTTTGTAATCGTCAATAGGTCTTCTAGTAGTACCTGCACACTGGTTAAACTAATTAGTTCACAAACGACCCGAAGCGAATCGCTTCTGGTCGACCAGTGTCCTTGTTTTGTTTAGAAACCACCTTAGGTTTCCAATGCTGTTGTTTTGGTAATTCAGTTTTTGATGAAACAATCACAGATGACTGTGATGAAGAACCTATATTTTGGACCTTTGAAAACATTGGAACAAAACGTTTTTGTTTATGAAAGAATGTAGGTTTAATTTCATCAAAAACTCTGCCTTGTTCATCAAAGAACTTTGGTGTGGCAGGTTTACCAAAAACTGATTTCTTGTGAAACCTTTGGGGTGAATCAGTAGATGATGGACAATTTATTGCCATATGCCCTGGACGATGACAAATATAACAAATTCTTGTCGTTTTATCCCATCGGTGATGTACCTGCGAAGAACACACATGAATATCTCTAACATGATCAGAATGAGAATCATATACCTGATGCCTGTGATCATGTACCCATTTAGATGTAGGGCTTAGAGATTGAAAAGTTTCAGTAGAAATGGTTGTTTTCACAAAGACCTCAGCAATCTTTCGAGCATCAACACAATGAAGTGGAAATTCTTTGTCAGAAAATAATTGATCCGAACCCTTGAGTTTGTAAAACCGCTCGGGTTGAATTTTATCAGCTTGAAAAACTTCCTTCTTCACTTGCTTCATCTTTAATTTCTTCAAACCTTGAGATGAAGATGCTGGAACCTTCTCAGCTTTGTTTTGCATCCTGTGAAAACCCAATCCTTCATGTTTTCCAGAAATCTTCTCCTCAGAAGAACAATGTCCATTCTTTGCTAATCGAGAAAATTCAGCTTTTACTTCAGTAACATTCTTTTGATCATAAAAAGTCTGTTCATCAAACTCAGGTTGAGACTGAATCTTGTCACTAGAAGTAGCTGACTTCTCATTATCAGCAGAAGATGAACCAGTTACAAACTTTGGTGCAGGAGAAACCTCAGATTTCTTTTCCTTCTTTTTCTTATGCTTCTTGTTCTTCTTCTTCGGCACAACTTTCTCATCTTCAACAATAGATGACGAAATCTTTGAATAATCAAATTCATCAACTTGTTCCTTTACTTCTTTGACAGCTTCTTTGATATGAGCAGGGGGTGAGGCAGTGTTGGTCCTCACTGATCTTAATCAGTGCTAATGATGGTGTTTTGAGAAGAAAACCAATCAAATAACAATAGATGATGATTTCCAATAGCTAAAATGGGTTTCTAGTATTGAACAATCACAACATCAACCAAATGAATGATAAGAGATGAACAAAAGCTACAAAGATGTAATAGAATGCTCCTAGCCGTCACCAAACTTACCAAAAATGCAGAAATCTGTATTAGGGTTGAGAATGTTGCAAAAGTTACAAATGAGAGCACAATGGCTACAATATATACTAAATCAGTAGACAGTTTCGCTGGTAGTTTCGCTGGCCAAGCGAAACTGTCACTGAGACCGACTAATCTAGATACCGAGCGAAACAACAGTTTCGCTCGGTAGTTTCGCTAACTACCCAAAAGACAAGATTACAATTGAAACTAATCTAAACAAGTAAACTTAACAAAACTATGAATTCCTCCCTACATTGATCTTCAATATTCCCCCTAGGGAGGGATTCAGCCTCTTGATCTTCATTCTTCAGCTCCGGCTTCACTCGGGCTTGGCTCTTTGTTCCGTTCTGATTCCCCCAAAACATTTGACTCATCAGCAGCGGGGACATCTGCCTCTGATTCCCCCAAAACAGTTGGCTCATTAGCAACGGGGACATCAGCCGGCTTCACAACTTGCTCAGATGATTCTCCAAGACCGCCCCAAGTTTTGTTCATCTGGTTTGCCAAATCCCTATCTTCTTCCATTCTGTCTTCATCAGCCCTTACCTTCTGTGCTAAATCCTTGATTTCTTTGACAATCCCCCGGGCCTTGTTGGCAACTCTCATAAACAGATTTGCCTCTTCAGCTGTGTCTTCTCCTGCCCCACATCTAATTGGATTTTCGCATAAGGTCTTCAGATCGTCGTTGCTGAATGAAAAGACTTCCATCGGATCAAACAATCTTATTTCAGCATCTTCTCCAATCCTGATAACTGCCTCACCGGTTTGATTATCATAAAACCATTTCTTGAATGACTGCAGCCTTGAAAGTTGTTGATCTGGAATTCTGACCCTGTTCATTGTTTTAGCTGGTTTGAACTTCAGGTAGACTTTGGGCTTTCCAGTCGTTTCATCAATTTCAGTCCTTGACTTCTTCCTTTCACCTTTCATATACCCAAAGGACACAAAGTCGTCTTTCGCAGCTTGCTGCAGCATCATCTTCAAATTTATTGCCCTTGCACTTTGGTCTTCATCAATAAGGGGGAGCTCTGCCAACCTCCTCAGATCCCATCTGGGCAAGGTCTTGAAGCTATCGCGTTTATGCACATATGAGATGCTGCCCCCTCTCCTTTTAATCATGAAGGCATGAATGTCAGCGTTGAATTTCCAGCTTATGATGTGACGATCAGACTCTTTCCTCCTTCGGTTGTGAGATATTTTGGAATAAAGGAGTCTGTTCTTCAATAGCGGGCTTTGTGAACCATTCATCTCTTCTTAAATCGATCACTTCTTGGCTGATAGAGCTTATCCTTGCTTGATAAGTTAGAGGATTTTCTTTCAAAGAATAGTTATCAGGCTCAGAAAGATCTTCAATTTCATCATCTTCATCATCTTCATCAATTAAGTGGTGGAATTGTGCCTGGACGATCTCTGGCTGTTTCTCTGTTTCAAAGTCATAAAGGTTTACATCACTCACATTGATTGCATCAAGAGCTTCATCATTTCCAGCACCACTTCCACCAGCTTCATTTCCACCAGCTTCATTTCCTCCACCACCACTTCCACCAGCTTCATTTCCAGCACCACTTCCTCCTGCTACTCCAGTTGTAAATTTTGAAATGTCAGTCATGGAATCAATCTCAGCATCACTCATCTGATCAGGCAAACCCAGATGCTTCTTTATCTCGTTCATATTTACCAGCAGAGATTTTAAAAGTGAAGATTGTTTCACAACAATCTCATTAAGATTCTGTATTTGCTTATCCTTTTCTTTTTCTCTAAGCTCAGAGTTGACCAGCTTGGTTTTGATCATTGCAAGTTCATTGGCCAAGGAGGTATTTACACCTCGAATGACATCTTCATCCAACTCTGATCTGGGATCAACCTTTCTTTTCTTGGTTGCCCTCATTTCTTCTTCAGCAGGTGCAGTCTGTTTTTGCTTTGACCCTTTTCTTTGTTGTGTCAAATTTTCAAGCTCATCTTCAATTTCATCAGCTGGTTCCTTTCCAGAGCTTCTTACATACTGTTTCCTTTTTCCCTTAACATTCTCACTTTCTTTCCCGTCATTTCTTCTCTTGTTTTCAGATTCAATCAACTTCTGAATATATTCGTACCTCTTTGCAGAGTACATATGCTTCATCAGGTAAGTGGTGTACCCGGAGAAATCGGGTCTTTTAGCAGCACAATCTGATAGAATCCTTGGGTGCATCGGATTTACAACGAGAGCTACACCCATCTTTGGCAGATTCGGCTCAAGGTGATCGATTATCATTTGCAAAAATCTTGGATACAGGAGCCATCTTGACTTCTTCAGCGCTTGAATGTTGGAAACCATTGCGTCAAAGATTCTCTGAGGTATGTTGGCTTTCTTTCCTTTACAAACCAACAGCATGGCCTCGGCCCAGATCAAGTTCAAACCATCAGAACCACCTTTTCTGTCATCTAAGCAGGAGATGAAGACATGAGCGATGTATCTCCATTCCTTCGACATTAAGGACTTTTTAATCTCTTTCTTGTTCTTCCATAACTCACCACCTTCATAACCCATTTCTCTCTCAAATCCTTTCAAAACATCCAGTTCCTTCAGCTTTGTTACTTCACCAACGTCGTCTTCAAGTTTGAGAGCTTCAGCAATTGTTTTCATGGTGATCACAATATCCTTCTGCATAACTTTGGCCCGAATACATTCTGGTTTGGCCTTTACGTCGTACTCAGCAGTCAGCCAGAATTCTCTGATATGCCTTTCGTCCATGATCGGCATGTGTGATATAGCGTGAAAGATGCACGATTTCTTTAGCCATGCTATACAATCTCTAAATCCAATTGACTTCTCGGTGCCATCATCCAAAAATGCTGTAACGTTGCTTCGAGGCTCGTGCTTTAAATTTGACATTTTCTGCGTATGAAACCGAGATTTTGTGAGTTAAAAAGAATTTAAAATTAAATTGAATAATAAAAAATTGGTAATTTCGCTGCGAAACAGTAGTTTCGCTAAGACACCATCGCATCAGTAACACGGCGAAACAAATAGATTCGCGAGATTGGTCGCAGCGACACTGACGAGGTCAGTTTCGCCGAGAAACAGCAGTTTCGCTGCGAGACTGTAGTTTCGCCGAAGGCGAAACAGCAGTTTCGCTGGAGATCACGGCGACACTGTCAACGAAATTTGGGCATTATCGCTGAACAGTTTCGCTCGTGATTTTGAACTTTCGTTCAGTTTCGCTGAAAGAACATGCAGTTTCGCTAGACGCGACTTTTCGAAATTCAAAATCCCGGAAATCGATTTTAAGCACCTTTTTTGCATTTAAACCAACAGTAAACAATATATATCATCAAAAACGAGTACAATGTTGGTTCAAAACAAGTTTCAAACAACAGATTAAGTGTGCCGAGAACTCTCTTGACGCCGATTCACTTAAAACCCCCAAAAAGATTGATGTTTCGGATGCGATAAACACGAAGAGATGACCAAGAAACATGTATACCTTAAACCGATATCGGTTAAATCGATGAAACAGTTTCGAATTTTTTGGCGAATTTGATAGTTTCGCGAGTGAGTAGTATTTGTGCAGGTTTCTCGATAACGGTTGGGAGATAATGACCGAGGTTCTCGATCGAAGGGTATAAGTATCTGGGCAGTTTCGCCCGTAGTTTCGCTAGGGCGAAACAGTAGTTTCGCCTAAGCGAAAGAGCATATTCGCTCGAGCTTTTGATCAAACAGATTAATTTCGCCGACATCGAAAGTATAGAATCGCTGAGAGCGCGTACGGCGAAACTAATCAGGCGAAACAGTAGTTTCGCTGAAACCCTAAAAATTCAATTTTGACTCATTTAAGATTTTGAAATTTTGGAAATGCCGTCAAACTCACACAATCATCATACTCTTCACAAAGTATCGATCTTATCAAAAATAACGCAGAAAGAAAATCTTTTTGAGTTTTCTAATAAGAAATGTAAAACGACTATACAAACAAACTCTATTTTAATTTTGAGAAAGATCCAGACGTGAGATCATATCAACCAATACGCATCATACACATTTCAATTTCAAACTTAATCAGCATGCAAGTCAAGCAGATCCCGAATGCATCACATTGATATTAAGCATGCACTAATAGTATTGAAATTGCTTGAGCGTACGGATCTTCTACTTAGTCGTATAAAAATCAATGTAAA
>JBCNJP010013174.1:0-12711 GCA_039602395.1 Deinandra increscens subsp. villosa | reverse complement strand
CAACCTTCTTTGAATCATTAGTTTGTAACTACCATATCCGATGAAATTGACTTCTTACTATGTGTAACCAATATTTAGAATATTTACTCATAATACCGAGTCAATGTCTAAAGCACGGTCATGAGAGAAATTATAGAGTCGTTCATTATATCCGAGCTAGAATCGCTGTCTCTTATCACTTAGAATAGAGGTAATACTCGCATCAATCACACTCTCATGGACCTTACCAATACCTTTGTTATGACTCTAATATACTTGGTCATTTGTTTCTTTTACCAATTTACCATGTCATATATTTGTTAGGTCCTAGGGTCCGTTTTTTCATATTCATTTTGTATTAGGTGGGGTGGGGTGGGGTGGATTAGAGGTTGTGTTGGGGTTATTAAAATAATTTTTTTAAGATATTTGAGTTTGGATCACTTTTATATTTGTTAATTTTAAATATCATTTTGTCTCCCTTGGATAGTTTACATTCCAATTCTGTTAATGATTATATAACCAAACACATTATGGATTTTTAGATGAATAATTCCAACTCCATTTCAGATTCTTACAAATTGTACGAACCCCCCCCCCCCTCCCCTCTTCTAGTGTTAAAAGATATAAAGTATAAACTGTTAAAAGGAAAGGGCGGCCATGAGAGAAATTATAGTGTTGGATGTGTTCATCAGATCCCACTCACGTGTTGGATATAATGTCAGAGTTGCAACATTTGATGATATTGCTATCGGGTACGAATAAAAAGCATAACCTTGTGCGACGAACGTAATGTTTAATGGTTAAACACTAAGACACGAAACAGAGATAATTAATTATTTACGAAATAATTAATTACGAGGATTTATTTATTTTGAATAAATAATGTTGATTTAATTTAAGTGCTAAATCCAATATAGGAGAAGAATAAAATGAAAACCTCTCCGAGTTGGAATAACCATGAAAACTAAGCTAAAAAATTCGTTTTTTTTCGATTTTTTTATGATTACTCTCTAACTTAAAAAAACACCCTTTATGAAAAGAAAAAAAAACGCCGATTTTTTAAAAAAATATTTAAGAACCGATTTTTCGCAAAAAGAAGTTAACCGACCAAAAAAGACGCTCAAAATTTGTTATTTTTTTTAGATGTATTTTTTATAGATTCGACATTCATTTTTGATGGTTTTGGTGAAAAAAAAATAAAAAAACGCCTTGAGATTTTAAAAAAAATATATTTATAGATTTTGTTACAAATGTAACAAGGCATTTTACATATGTAACAAGTAAATGTTACATATGTAACATGACGTTACGTCAGATTTCGGAAATTTTAAAAAAAAAAACCTACTAGGCATTTTTTTGATTTTTTTTCACCATAGGGCTTGTATTAACACATATAATCACTACAAAAAAATTGAAGAAAAAAAAATTATTTTATGGTAGTTTCCACGGTTTTTCCAACTTAAAGAGGTTTTCATTATAGTCATCCCCATCCAATATATACATAAACATATATATATATATATATATATATATAAGTTAATTGTTAATTATATATATATATATATATAAGTTAATTGTTAATTTATATATTTATCTACTATGTATAGATCAATTAATAATTAATAATTTATATATTTATGTAATTGTTAGATATATAAGGCAATATCAAATAACTCCTAGATTACTTAATATTAATTTTTAATGATAACTAAATAGTTAATTATTATAATTTTATCTAAATCTAACTTAGTTATCCTCCAAGTTTTTTTAGAAACTATGAGTAGGATGTTAAGAGTCTCATAAGTTAGTACCTAAAATCTTATCCCCCCCCCCCCCCCACGACGTAGACCCTTCCCTGTTAGCTTTATTATTTTTAGTCTTGAACATCTATTTATTTTCGTGTTTTATTATGTATTAGACTATTGGGTCAATTGGATCAAATAAGTTGCTTTAAGTTTAGAGGGTATTTGGGCCTTAGTGAACTAGCCCACCCTAAGCAACAATGTGCAGTCCATATGTCGAGATTGAGCCCAACCCGAGTTCCTTGATAAACTTACGGAGTTAGGCAGTTTTCGATAACTGCAAACGTCGTGAGAAACTCCTAGAATCAAGGAGGGTTACGGTTTCCAATCCCTTGTATATAGTTGGTCGAACAAAGAGTCAAAAACACATGTGTACGTCGATTTTGTTTTCTCACGTTGATTACATAATCAATTTCTTATTCTACTACAATTGTTTTCTTGTTACATATCATCGATTCATATTTCTGCAATGGATCGACCGAAACACACTTGCTACTATCATGATGATGATTTGCCAATCGAAAATCATGTGGGTGGAATCAATCCGATTTGCACTCATGCATGTTGCGAGAGACGGGCCAATAGTGGCATCAGAGCCAAAGTTCCCGTTCGAGATTCACGATTCAGGAGGGAGGGAGACGCCCAAAACTTCCCCATGGATACTCAAGGTTCAAGTCAGATTGGAAGGAACCGCTTAGGAAATACTGTTTCCAGGAGGGAAGACGGTGGAATTACGAATGGGTTTGCGAAGATGGACTTGGAACAAAGGAGGGATCGCAAGGGGAAGAAACCTCAGATTGTTGCATCTCGAAAGGGAAGAAAGATCAAACTCGCAAAGAAGATTGTGCAAAAGGCAAGAGTGAAGAAGTACTACGGGACGCCGGGTGCAAGTTTAAGCAAGAATCCGATTGAAAAGGTAAATTTTAAGTGTTTTTATTGCCACATGATTGGGCACATTGCATCGATGTGTCCAACAAAATTTCTGAATAACAAGATGGAAAATAGTTTGGAATCATACATAGTGAAGGGGACCGACACGGGAAAATGGTCGGATATTTGGGAAGTTGATCCAAACTTTAAAAATCATGTAAGTGGCAATAGGGACAAGTTTGTTAATTTCAAACGAACGTTTGGGGTTAACATTCATGAGGGTGAAAACGATTTTGTTTTCATTCATGGTATTGGGAAAATTGATATTGAAGTCGAAGGGAAAATGAAACGAATTTCATGTGTGAATTATTTGCCAAATCTAGACAAAAATGTTTTAAGTATGGAACAACTCCTTCATCAAGGAATTGAAGCCATATGTGATGGAAGCAAATGCACTTTGAAAAGGATGTTTGGGAAAAATAATAAGATTGAAAGTGTAGTCGAGAAAAGGGATGGTAAGATGTTGGAAGAAAATTACTTGAATGATTATTTCGAGAAACTTAGCGAGGAATGCGATTACAATCGTGAAAGGGAGAAAGTTGAAGCATACTTGCACGGTTATTATGATCGTGAAGAATGCATGGAGGATTTTTGTGGAATGGCTATCGAAGAACCTTTGTTCAACAAAGATAAAAAACCAATCGAGGTATGTGACATGCAAACACTTGTTGCATTTCTAGATATGATTACAATTAACATGTTTGTTGACAAGCACAAGGAAAGTATTAGAAAAGACTTTGAAGATATGGTGCGTTGGTACTTTGAAGAATGTTTGGATATTCGTGGAAAAGATTTTCCACCGGTCACGGGAAATGGTGTTGAGGTCGATTTACTCGATCTCTACATGGCGGTCAAAATATCGGGTGGATACAAGGAAGTGATTCAACAAAACAAGTGGACCAAGGTTTGCGAAATTATGGAATTACCATGGGAGGAAGGACCAAATCTACTTGGCATTTACGTGTCATACCTTGACATGATGGAGATGAATTACCTAGTCCTTAAAGAAAATGACAAAGAAAGCAACATTGAAAAGGTGAATGAAGAAGAGGTTGACAAGCCAAAGTGGAAGAAACGCAAGGTTAGTGCTACTCGAGATTTTCCACCGGGTTGCGGACCAATTGGTGACATGCAAGTTGGCAACATGAAGATGTTCGATGATGAAGATGATGAAGACGAACCGGTCGAGGGGCATGACGAAAATGAAGTGGAGATAGTCAAAGAGGTTCAAGACAAGGATGATCAAGTCATAGAGCTTGAAGGTTATGTGCATGTGGACGGTGACGAGGTCACCATTATCGAAGCTTGAAGATCAAATGAAGCCGTGAAGATGTCAAGACTAAGGGGGAGATTGTTAGCTTAATTATTTTTAGTCTTGAACATCTATTTATTTTCGTGTTTTATTATCTATTTATTTTCGTGTTTTATTATGTATTAGACTATTGGGTCAATTGGGTCAAATAAGTTGCTTTAAGTTTAGAGGGTATTTGGGCCTTAGTGAACTAGCCCACCCTAAGCAACAATGTGCAGTCCATATGTCGAGATTGAGCCCAACCCGAGTTCCTTGATAAACTTACGGAGTTAGGCAGTTTTCGATAACTGCAAACGTCGTGAGAAACTCCTAGAATCAAGGAGGGTTACGGTTTCCAATCCCTTGTATATAGTTGGTTGAACAAAGAGTCAAAAACACATGTGTACGTCGATTTTGTTTTCTCACGTTGATTACATAATCGATTTCTTATTCTACTACAATTGTTTTCTTGTTACATATCATCGATTCATATTTCTGCAATGGATCGACCGAAACACACTTGCTACTATCATGATGATGATTTGCCAATCGAAAATCATGTGGGTGGAATCAATCCGATTTGCACTCATGCATGTTGCGAGAGACGGGCCAATATTCCCCTTCGAGTCGTGGTCGGTCGTCGTCGTCACGGCGGTATTAATTATTAATTTACTAAATTTATATGATACTCTTGTACACAAGGTTCCACTATATGTATACGAGGCATATGTGTCTTGTTCTAGACACACGAACTCTAAATGTTGTAGAAATCACACGCGAACTTGATAAACTTTCAGGCATTTCTGGTTCTTTGTTCACTACTTTGGGTATCTTTTTCGGGTGCTACATATCCGAGCAGTATCCTGGGAGAGAAACAGGTTCACATGGATGACTTAAAATTTGTTTTAACGGACCTCTGTTGAACGTATATCCTCAGCCTTAACCTAATTCCTAAAGCTCTCACAAACCATGCTAGTGTTCATGACCATAACGGACACGACAATAAGGAATTAACCTGACTAGGAAAAGTATTGTGTGAAGTTAATAACGTCTACGTAAAAAATGATTGGTTCAAGGACAACACGTCTATTAACCGGCTAACCGCTAAAAGACAGGGTCGACTGTGTTTCCTTTACACACTTCGCATGAATTTTGTCATTTGTACAATAACTTTCCCCTATAAAAGTTAAAAAAATTAAACCCCTATACAGAATCCGGCAACATATTCTATTTCTAAATCTTATATAAATGAACTAAAACTAAAATTGAGTTAGATATACATACATATTTTTTCAAAACCTTACATAAAAGAATTAAAGATACATGGAAAATTAAGATATATATATCAGTACCTTGGAAGAGATGTACGAACATATCTAGAAGCGAAAGTAGAGTGCAGGTTCTGATCGTAATCGGGGGTCGTACTGCTGATCACCATTTCTCGATTGATTGCCGGAAAGTTTTTCTACTATCTTCACAAAATGCAGACCCACATCATCATGAATGAATTTATTTATTTATCAACATTCGAAGGTAGGTTTTAATTAATTAATTAATACGATTAAAAATGATGATCGATCATGTTTCACTAAACAATTGTGCCACGTGTAACTGATACGGTAAATTAGGTCTTTGCATCTAGCCACGTGTAGCTTCTAATATACACCTGGATGAACTTCGCTATTCGATAGATGACCACCATGCGTACGTGTGTTTGACCGATGTAATATATGTTTTATCATTAATGAAACGATTATCATTATACGAGATATTGACCCCGCGGGTTATGATGAGTAATCGTCTTGACCCAGCTCCTTAATTACTACATAGTTCTACAGAAGCATCATATTGTTTTTTAAGGAGAGGGGTATGGTTGTGCCATGGTTTGGTGAAGCCATGCTCACCAACCAATCATTATCGGCCAACTCAAATATGAGTGTTTTTGAAGCCATGTCAAGCCACACCACATGGTATGGTTGTGGTGTGGCTTGGCGAAGCCACATATATATCCGATTTTTTTTTTTTAATTTGAACAACTTTTAATAAACAACTTTTATAAAAAAAACAAACCACTAATATTAGGAAATTAAACGATACAATACTTGAAATTAAAAAAAGACGACTACAATTTTAAAAAAAAAACAACTTAAAAGTTGCAATCCCATCCGTATTCCTCCGCGATTTCTCTTTTTTGTTGAAGAACAAGTGGAAGGAATTGAGGATCAACATTATTGTGCGGTTGCATGAAGTACTCGAGATCACTTTTCTTTTTTTCTTTTCGTTCACGTGCTAGTTTGGTCTCGATCACTTGACGTTGAGCCTCCATTGTAATTTTCACCGCATCGTACATCGCTTGCTTCTTTCCAAAGGTTTCATCCCGAAGCTTTGCCTTAAGCTCCCTTTCTTTGATCCAATTGGCTTGAAAATCCGACATCATTTCCAACGCCTTTTCCGATGCCGAACTCCTTGCGGTGGACGAAGACTCGCCCGACTTCTTTTTCCCTTTATTTTTTGGGTATGTAGGGGTTGAGTCTTCATTTAGATCGGGCAATTGAGTCGACCCAACATCATTTGAAGTTGTGTAGTTCCCCGACTCGGACGTCTTCGTCCTTTTACCCGGTTCCGGTATTTCACCAACTACATTCGCAACCGGAGCCCACTTTGGATGGTCTTTTACCTCGACCCAACACGCCAAATGAGCAAACCCATTTTTCTCGTATATTTCTTTATACAAGTTTTGGGCTTTCATCAAAACGTCCACATCCGCACTCCCACTTGCCCAAGTATTAGTCTATTACAAAAAAAATAAACAAGTTTAATAAATATATATATATATATATATATATATATATATCGAGTTAAAAAAAATAAATGTTTTTTTACCGATTGAATGTAGAGACCATTGAAGTTCGACAATTTCGTATTCAACTTCTTCCACTTTGAGCTTAGTTGGTCCCTAGTTCGCCCACTAGGTGCACCCATCAAACCGTCAAAGTGGGCAAGAACTTTACCCCAAAACGAATCGCGGGATTGTTGATCCGCTTTTTTCCCATCTTCGGTCCAATGAATATAAGCTTTTGTCAAATTAAGCTCTTCCTCCGACGTCCAAGTTTTACATTTCGCTCTCGTCGGAAATTTACCTTTCTTCTTTGTAATCACTTGGACGTCTTCGTCCATCACCTCGATCTCCTCTTCTTCAACCGCAAGCTTCTTCTTCTTCTCCGATCTTCTTCAACTTCTTCTTCGGATTCGGAATCGATTTGACGTCTTGGCTCTCGAAATTGTGTGTTTTGGTACATGACGTTAGAGGGGAATTGATGCATTTGGGAAGAATGTGGGGGATATAACTCCCCTTGAACCCCATAACGTCCGGATAGGAGATCAATGTACGATTGTTGAGAAGGATGTGGTGTGAAAAAAGCCGGTTGTGATTGGGGTGGAGGATTTGCGTTGGAGGGTTGACCGGTATTTCGAACCTTCGGTTTATATTTTTTGGTGGGAGCGGTGGATTTTTTCGTGGGAGCGGGTGATTTTTTCTTTGATCGATCCATGAGGAATAAAGGATTAGAAAATATGTGAAAGAGATAGAAGATAGGTGAAGAAGATGTGTGTAAAAATGTTATAAAATAGGGTAGTATTTATAGTTGTAAATTGGTAAAAAAGAAAAAAAATTAAAAAATAGCCGTTGAAGGCTCAACGGTCACATGCCAACGGTCAAATTTTAGGCCGGCTTGGGGCGGTTCCACAAAACCGTGATATCGCAAAAATGAGATCCGCGTGGGGGGTGCCGGGTGACATGGTATGGTTGTCATTGGGAGCCTTGCGGTTCTCTTAGAGCCGACCGAAGAAACCGCCCTCCACACCGCCTCCCTAAACAGTCTTGACCCATCTCCTTTGCCCTCGTGGCCTCGTGTTCACCTTAACATATTTGAAGACATAAAAGAATAAATACTTACCAACTCAATTAAAATATAATATTATTAGATTAATAACTATAAATCATTTATAACCATATTTATCAGATACGTACATTAAAATTTCTAAACCTAAATTTATATTATATGTTAGACTTCACATTCTTAATTCTAAAAATAAAATAATTTTATATGAAATAATAAAGATATGACCAAAACTCACTTTTAATAACTAATTATATAAGAATATTATCGTTTTAAACCAGAATGGTTTCATTTGGTTGACGACCGTTCAATGTCAGGTCTCTCAAAGATCCAAAATTGTATTCTCGACCAGAGCTCCTGCCCTCAAAGAAGCACATAATCTCTCTCTTACCGTCTCTTTAAGCCTAATCGATCCTTCCAATGTTAACCTTTCAAAACAAGAAAGTTGACAAACACGCATGCTATTCAAACCATTACCAATTCAACCTTCCCAATACATTCAAGAAAACCCCCATGTTACCGGTCATTCTAGCCCATCTAAAATATAATATGCTTCATCTTGTCTCTTTTTCCTTCGCCAATTCGCCCATCCATACACTCATAAATCACAAATACCTGTGTGTTTGATCTTGAAAAGTCAACAAAAAAGACCCAACATTTTTCATGAGACGTAAGTAATGAAAAGCTAAGATATATCGCTAATATTCAGGATGGAGATAAGAAGAGAAAAGTGACGGGATTAATGTAAGGGAGGAGGAGGTCCTGATAATTTAGAGCCAGGAGGACAACCATACGCACAACAACACTAGTAACACAATTGTAACGAGGGTGCCATCAATAATCATAGGCCACTACATATAAGTAAAACAAAACATTAGGGCACACGGTGTAAAGAAACTTTCTCCCCACGGCTTCCTTCTGGCTTGCAGCTACACCTCCACCGACCGTGTGACTACTGCTCGCGGCTACTTCAAGCGGCTAATGGAAACCATGGTTTTGTGTGTGGCCAAGATCAATTAAAATATATATTATTTAATTTAACTTTTTTTAAAGTTAAGACTTTTATTTTTGAATTCATTTTCTAACGGCTATAAATCTATAACGGATACATGTTTAATGGCTATAAGCTATAACTTCTATATTCAAAAACCTTATAAATATCAACTTTATAATTCACTTCTTCAGTGTTTAAAATCTATAATGGCGGCTATATGATTAATTATATCTTATGTTTAAATATAATTTTGATTAATTATGTTTATGTTTAATTTTAATAAAGATTAATAATGTTAATAATTAATGTATTTATTTTTAACTTACTTATTTAAAAGAGTAAACTAGGTTTTTGTCCCAATCAAATACAAAGACAACACCATTTAAATTTTTCTGTTAAGTTTTGGTAAAAGACTATATTAGCCTTTATTTTAAAAAAAAAAACATAAAAACCTATCTTCTCAATAAAAACCCTAACCATCACTTTTCCTCCCTAAACCTCAGCTTCGGGAACCTGCGTCGCCACCATTCCGTCACCGGTCACCGCTGACACCTCCAGCCACCACATTACCCACCCCCATTGACCACAGAGTCTTAACCCACCCCATTAGTGAAACAATTAAAATCCTTATGTGCAGGAGCTTAAATTTTTGCAAACTAATACTCAAAATCCGTTTGCAACAACACACCATCGCTATTCCACCGCCACCACCATAAATTCTCCGGCCAAATACACCACCAACAATTGCTGGATTTAGTGTGCTAAAAATGATGAGTGGTGGATTCAGGATCTTCAAAACCATTTTGGAAACAGAGAAGCGCTTGAATGATGCACATCGATTTGGGGGGATTTGAGGTGCGAGGGGGAAGCACGAGAGGGTTGAGTTGACTGTAATTGAATGGGGTTTTGATCTAGAATCTGACTAGATTACTCGTCTGGTGATGTTGTTAGTTGCAAAGACGTCAAAGCGAATTAGGTGGTGGTGTTCAACGATGGTTGGAGGCTATTTGATTTTAGAAAGAGGTTAGGGAAGAAGGAAAGAAGGGGTTTTATTTTTGGAAAAATGGATTTTAATAATACAAGTTTTATCTAATTGGCCAATAATAATACAAGTTTTAAAATTTCCTCACAATAATACCAGTTGTATATGTATTGGATTATAACGATACACCGTTAGTTTTCAACTAACGGTGTTAGTCAGTTTGCATACATGGCGATGTTTGTCTATTGCCACGTAGGAGAGAAGAGAGTCCACGTCATCCGCCACGTATGCAACATACTAACACCGTTAGTAGAAAACTAACGGTGTATCGTTATAATCCAATACATATAAAACTGGTATTATTGTGCGAAAATGTTAAAACTCGTATTATTATTGGCCAATTAGGTAAAACTTGTATTATTAAAATCCATTTTTCCTTTATTTTTTCTCTTTTTATTTTAATTTTTATTAATAAAGATAGTTTGATCATTCAATCAAAATTTAACAAAAATTTTGAATGACGTTAACGTAGTGAACCCGATTAAAACAAACTAGAAACAACAAGAAGAACACAAAATAAAGTAAAAGTTTTAATCTAAAACCATTACTTAAACCACAAAAACAAAATTCCTAGTTCACTCTATTTAGAAGGAAAAAAAAGATTTTTTTTCAAAGGTGTGTATTTTACCCAAAAAATCATAAAAAATAGGGGTTTATTTTTCTTTTCAGAAATGGGCATTTCGCATCTCCCAAATGCGAAATTAGCCTTGGTACCAGGTTCGGTGGAGGATCGCCAGTCTCGGGTCCGACGAGTCAGCTGTGGTGGGCCCATTTCGCATCTCGCAAATACGAGATTCCTTTTCCGATACCTATTTTGCACCTCCCAGGTGCGAAATGTCAACCTGATTTATTGCCACCGAGCGGACGACATGAATGCATGTCATGCATGCCACACATTCATTCAAATTTATTGCCACCCAACTTTAATTACTCACACCCAACCAACCAGCTTTAATTACTTCACCCCCTTTCATTCAATTTTTTTTATAAAAACTGACTTTTAAACGATTTCTTTAACAATCAACTCTCCATCTTTCATTCTTTCACATTCAACTCTCCATCTTTCAGTCATCTTTCTCCTAATTATTTTAAACGATTTTCAGTCCAAATATTCAATCCAATCTATCATCAATGGCAGGAGCACAAATATATCCTGGTCCCCAAAATGACGAGTTGTTATTTTTGGGCACTAATCATCGAGCCTACCATCTATATTACTATACAACTTTTAGAGGTATTCGTCTAAAAGTTAGACAGTGTAATCAAAGTTTTTGGAAATTTTTGATCAAAAAAATAAGAGATAATAATTTCCCGGAAAAGTTGATGAAATACATCAAAAAATCCGGGTTTGGAGGGGTGTTACAATGTTACTATGACAAGATAGACCAACATCTTGTAACAACACTTGTGGAGCGCTGGCGTCCCGAAACACACACGTTTCACTTGCCGTTTGGTGAAGCCACAGTAACCCTACAAGATGTCCAGATGCTATGGGGTTTACCTCTTGGTGACCAGGTAATATCTGGTACAAATTACAGGTGGGATGCACAAGATAAACAACAACGTTGTCAACGTCTACTTGGGTTGTCACTGCAGGGGGTAGACCTTACCAACAACACTCTTAGGTTGTCTTCTCTATTAGAAAAAATAGAGAATGATTGGCCAGGAAACGACGCTGGAGATGAAGAGTGCTTGAAAATGGCAAGATGCATTGTACTCCACCTAATAGGTGGTACTGTTTTTCCTGACCATTCAGGGAGTACCGTGTATTATTACCATTTGCAAAACTTGGAAAATTTTGAAGAGTGTGGAAAGCTCAGCTGGGGTAGTGCAGCTCTCGCCTGTCTTTATAGGAATTTATGCAAAGCTGCAGAGCCCGCAACCATAGAGATTAGTGGCCCTTTAATGTTGTTGCAACTTTGGGCATGGGAAAGAATACCCCAAATTGCACCAAAAATTAAAGAGACGTTCCAATTTGATGGACCATTTGGTGGAAGGTAATTTAACCACAACTTGTCTGAAAATATTTTAACATTTTTATCTACTATTAAGTTTTAACACTTTCATATTAATGGTTTGTAGGTGGCGTGGTAGCCTAAGATGGTCTGGCGTAGCAAAGCATTCAATGGATCATTATCGTTCAGTGTTTCAGTGTTTAAACACCGACCAGGTTATTTATAAAAAAATATAAAAAACAAATTATATTACAAATTATTATATTCTATATTAACTTTAATATTTTTTTTTGAATAGTTTATTTGGATGCCATATGTAAATGCTGAAACCCAAATTAAACGAAGATACAAAAAGGGGAGTGCGTGTTGGAAATGTGACACGTATCTTATATATTTTGAGGTTGTTGAGCCATACGTACCCAGCATGAGTTTATATGAGACAGTTTGGACTGTTTCAAACAGTCCCCACAAACCTTCTCCTAACACGCGAGCAACACAGCGCATTACATAGTTACTCGGGAAGATCCGGTCTAAAAGACTGGAAGGAACACCATGCACATTTTGTGGCTCACTGGGTTAATCGTATGGCCAACATTGTAACGGGGTCAGCATGTGGTGGTGAATACAAGGCTAGCCCGGAGTACATGTCATGGTTCTTGGAGAGAACCGCTTTTTTTTGTTCAAAATCCAAGTGCCCAAACTGGAACCTCCACGAGGGACGTGAACTATTGGTGGTAGATTTGAAATGTTGGTATGTCTTTATTGTTTCTTATATACATATATATATTTTTTATTTAAAAAAAATACATATAGCATGTT
>JBCNJP010013173.1:0-12712 GCA_039602395.1 Deinandra increscens subsp. villosa | reverse complement strand
ACCTTGTTGAGTTTGGAAAACCTAGAAAACCAAATGAATGGTCATCATTCTTCCACATCACCACTTTCTAATTAATAGAAAAGGGCATCATGGTCATTTCACCATTTGAACACTTTTGTAAGATTCTGCCACATTCTGCCACATCTGCCACACTTTATGCTCTCTTACTTTTTCAATTACCAATGCACGATGTGTTACATATCTAACTTTGTTAAGTATCTAACAGAATTTTTCACTGCGTGTTACATATGTAAATTCATCAGGATATGCATAACAAAAAATATAACAAAATAAAATTTATTAATTTATAAACAAACAATTACAATCAACAATAAACGTTACAAAATGTTTTATACAAAACGAAATATCTAAAAAATTATCAAAAGAATAAACTAGTTAACAAAAAAAATATATATAACAACCTAACAAAAATATATATAAAACCCTAATTATGCTTCAGATCTTGATAATAATCTTCATCTTCATCTTTGACGCAAAAATCAATTCACCTACGAAAAGAAAACAAATCCATCAGTTGCTGATGTTTATTATAGAAGTGTTACATATGAAACCCAAGACTTACATATGTAAACCAGAAGCTACATATGTAAACCAACACTTAAAATATGTAAACAGTGAGTTACATATGTATACCAAGAGTTACATATTTAACACAATTAAATTTACAATTGTGTTTTGAAACAAAGACTTACATATGTAAACCAAGACTTACATATGTAAACCCATACTTAAAATATGAAAAAAGTGAGTTACATATGTAAACCAAGAGTTACGTAATTATGCTTCAGATCTTGATAATAATCTTCATCTTTGACGCAAAATCCATTCACTTACGAAAAGAAAACAATTCCATCAGTTGACGATGTTTATTATAGATGTGATACATATGTAAACCAACACTTAAAAATATGTAAACAGTGAGTTACATATGTAAACTAAGAGTTACATATTCAACACAATTAAATTTACAATTGTGTTTTGAAACAAAGACTTACATATGTAAATCAACACTTAAAATATGTAAAAAAGTGAGTTACATATGTAAATCAAGAGTTACGTATTTAACACAATTAAATTTACGATTGTGTTTTGAAACAACTATTTGTTTATGAACTCTTATTAGATCTTTGTCGCGTCGTTATGTTGTGTATTAGAAGTGTTACATATAAAACCCAAAGACTTACATATGTAAGCCGATAGTTACATATGTGAAACCAACACTTAAATTATATAAAATAGTGAGTTACATATGTAAACCAAGAGCTACATATTTAAACCAAGACTTAAAATATGTTGACAATAAGTTACATATGTAAACCAATACTTAGATATGTAATCTCAACCCAAAGACTTACATATGTAAGCCAATAGTTACATATGTAAAACCAACATTGAAAATATATAAAACAGTGAGTTACATATGTAAACCAAGAGCTACATATTTAAACAAAGACTTAAAAATATGTAAAACCGTAAGTTACATATGTAAACCAATACTTACATATTTAAACACAAGTCCGGCGAACTGGAACCACCGTGAATCAACCCTACGTCGTCGCTAACTGCCCCAAACTACCAAACACAGCCACTCAGTAACTTTTTCCGGCCAAAATATGCAATTCCGGCCAAATACATTTTTCCGGCGAGTTTTCAAAATTTCAGACTGCCATAACTTGATCAAAACACAACGAAAATCAATTCCGAAAGTTGCCTTGGATTCGTCTTGACTAGGAGAACAATTATAGCACCATTGTTGATATGTTTTGGAATCGTTTTACAGGGCTAAATATTCAGATCGACGAAGAAGATGACCGGAAAAACGGAAAACAACTCAAACGTTAACGAAACTCAAAAATTGTTGTTGCATTAGCTTTGTATGATTGTTTGCAACTTGTAGCAACTGAGTTTGATAAAAAACAACATGAAATCGCAGATTCGCCATGGATGAACTCGGATGAACACGTATGAAACATCCAGATCTAACATTCCGTCAACCGGATCTGGAGGTGGTTTGTGGTGGCGGTGCCGATGGGAGGAGATGGCAGATGTGGTATGTGGTTGAGATGGTGCGGTGGTGGTGGTGCTAGGAGGTGATGAAGTGGTGGTACGATGGAGGCGATAGTGAAGATGGGTAGAAGAAAAGTGGGTTTCAAAGATGGAATGGGCTTGAATGATGTGGAAGATGAATATGTATATTGGGATGATGAAGGTTATGGTATAAGCATGATGAAAAAATCTAGTGAGGTTAATTTGAATTAGAGAAAATGAAGAGGGAAAATGAAAAAAAAGAGATAGAAATGGAAAAAGAAAATGGTGTGATTTGATGTGATGTTCATGCAGATTGTAGGGGGTGGTGTAGACTGCAAGGAGAAAATATGAAGACAAAATTACCCTTTTCATTTAAAAAAATAGAAAAGGTACTAAAAAGGTGATAAAAGAAATAGAAAAATAAAGGAATTAATTGTAGCCATTGGATTGGAATGATGAAGGGTTGAGATGGGGTTTCCTAGGTTTTCCAAAGTGGGGATGATTTTCACTTTATCTTTCCTCTCTCTCTCTCTCTCTCTCTCTCTCTCTATATATATATATATATATATATATATATATATATATATATATTTGTTAAACATCAAAAACACCAACATATATTATGAAGTGTAGCACAAAACAAACAAGTTAGAAGTTATTATAATAATATAATAATTGGAAAGAAGCCAAAGATATGTTAAGTGTTTCTAATAGTTCATAGCTAAAGTAGAACTAGAACTCAATTTTGTGAATTTAGCTTACAAGTTCAATTATTTCTTATATACATCAAGGGTGTGGGTTGCGGCTATTTTTTATGGAAAGATGAAGTTGAGCATGTACTGGTTGAAGCACAACAAGATGTTAGGAATGAATTGGATATGAGGATTACAACCCTTGAAGATGAGAAGTTAATTTACTACAAGAGGTTAAGAATTTGAAGATTGAACTGTGTCACGGGAGAAAGTCTAGAATGTGTTGCAATTTGAGTATTTTTTTTTTTTTGTCTTTGTAATGCAACTTATGTGTTCTCAAAGATGTAATTTCAAGTTAGGGATGCTTTTGTAATGTTTATTTGTATAAGTTCAAGGATGTTTAATGATAGTTTAATAGTATTCCATGTTTGATTTCAAGGTTGTTTAGCTTGTTTAGTTGGCTGTTGGTTTGTAACTTTTGAGACAGTTTTCCTGCTGTTGTGTTATGTCATAATTGTTGCTACTGTGCTGCATAGTTTCTCAAAGAATATTTGACACTGTTTTTATAAAGTTTTGTTGCTGCTGTGCTTCATAGTTTTACAAAGTAGGGACACTTTTTGAGACAATTTTGATGTTGCAAAACAAAACAGTTTTGAGACAAACAAAACAGTTTTGACATCCATAAGTTTTTGACAAACAAAACAAAACAAAGTTATGACATAGTTGTGACATTCATAACAACATTCAACATAATCCATTCAAATCAGGTTACAAACAAACATAATCAATTAACTAGCATAATAAACCATTCAAACGTAATCCATTAACTAGCATAATAAACCATTCAAACAAACATGAGTTTCAAAAGACACTAAATCAACCATGAGTTTTTGTTGACTTCTTTGGTCTCCCCACAGCCTTCTTTGGTTGTGCATTTTCTTGTGCAGGAGCACTCTTTCTGGGTCTCCCTCTAGGCCTCTTTGCTGGTACATGGGTCTCCCTCTAGGCCTCTTTGCTGGTACATTTGTCTCTACAATCTTTGTTTCTGTACACCCCCTCTTATTGTGCCCTTTTTCTTTTGCAATTGCTACATGTTTAATTGACCATGCTTAGTCAACTTTCCAGGCTTATTAGGATTCTCATTTGGGTCCTTCCTCCTCTTCTTCTTTGGTCTTCCTGGACCAATTTTGATTGGTGGTGGGTCCAAAGGAAAATATACTGGTGGCCAGTATTTGGCACTAGGCAAAGAGGGTATACACCTATCATAAGATGCCAAATATATATCCTTTTTGTAACAGTTTGCAACATAATCCTCTGCTGGCTTGTCCAGAAAACCCAACACTGCACAAACATGGTGGCAAGGTAACCCTGTCAGATCCCACTTCCTACATGTGGTCTTTGTTTAAAAGCAGGTAAGAATTCATGGGCTATATATCTAGCATTTAGTTGCCTGTTTTTATTCATACTCCTCTAAAATGTGTGATCATTAACTACACTTTTAACCATGTAACAAATTTTGGTATCATGAAATGAACAATATACCTTGAATAGGCAGCCCTAAACACAAGTTGCACCTACCCTGCCACTCATGTTCCTGTTACTAATGGTAATTGACAGGTTTCTACCATTGGAGACTGTATAGTTTTTAATTGCTTGTTTGAAAGCAGCACTGGTAGGAAATCTAGTTCCAAGAACCCACTGCCACTTAGTCAAATTTGTTGATTCAGTCACAACTGGTACAACTAGCTTGTGTTCCTTCCCTCTAATATCATCTTCCTAACTTTCACTAGGTGAATCAATGTCATCTTCTGAATCTTCATAACTATTGTTTCCACATTCAACTCCAGAATCAATATCAGCTTCACCTCTAACTTCAATGTCACCTTCAACTTTAACTTCAGGACCATATCCAACTACCTCATCAAATGTGAGAAACTTTGCAAAGAACACTTGTTGATCCTCTTGTTCTTGTTGATTCACATGATGTATTGCAGCTGCAGACTCTTTCCATTCTTCATCATCCGAGTCTGAACCAGATCCAACTAGCTCATCATGTTGTACTTCTTCATGATCATCCACAAACTCGTCACTTGAGTTAGATACTTTGCCACTAGCTAGGGTACCACTTTCATGGCCTTGAGCTTCATCATTATTGGGTTGGGCTTCAGCATCATCGGGTTGGGCTACAGAATTATTGGATTAGGCTTCTGAATAACTGGGTTGGGCTTTGGATTCACAAGTTTGGGCCTTGGTGTCACTAGTTTCTTTAAAACATAATACGTGAGGCAATAACTTGTCATTAATACATGCATACACATGTAGAATTCCAGTAAACTCACCTAATATATGAAGCATTTCAGCAACATATTTATCATCTCTTATCTAAAATAGATAATCTTCAATCTTCATATCAGGATGCTGCCAATTGATGAATACATTGTCTTTTGAGTTGTATGAGTAGGGGTCACTATGCAAAACACAATTAACGAGCTCCAAATGGGGCAATTTGGCGATTTCAAACTCCACGAGCTTCGAACTGCCACCTTCATACCTTGTTCGTGGTTCAAGATGAAACTTGCCTCCAAAATTGAAGTTGATAAAGATAAAGCCACTCATCGTAGGGGGGGGGGGGGGGGGATTTTCCTGAAGATCGAGTTTTGGTTGTCTGATTTTGTGTATGCGTTGCGTGAGTTAGGGCAAAATTATGATTTGAGGGTTAGGTTTAGAAAATTTAGGGGGGAAAGCCACATAAGGCAACCACATCATCAAATGAATGGATTAAAAGAAAAAGAAAAAAAAACCACATCAGCATCCACGTCACATTTCAGTCAAGTCTGTTAAAAACTTTAACGGAGGGACCATTGAAAATAAATAGATGTAAATGTGGGACTAGCGGATGCCAATGTTAAAAGTGGGATTAATGGTTGCCAATAAGAAAAAGATGAGATTATTTAAATCCAATTTTCAAAAAATAAACTCTAACTTATAAACTCTAACTTAGGAACATTTTAACCTAAATACAACCAAGCTTAACCTTTATCTAAATGGGTTGATGGATAGTAAGCATGTGGTAAATGTGTTAAGCCCGAGCGTAATATTAAGCCGCACTATACTCTCTTTGCGCCATGCAGTGGTCGACCCCCCCCCCCCCCCCCCCCCCCCCCTCCAAAAAAAACAATAAAAACAAAAGCTAGTTAACGAAATCGATTATAAACAATACATACACCCCTCATAAAAAATCGCATCATTCTTCTTATTTCTTTCTACGTTTTATATATTTACTTTCATAAAATGAATGCCTACTACTCTCACCTTTCTAACATTTCAAACAACTCAAAGTTCGAACCCTCAACAATCAAATAACCCAAATCATTTGAAATGTCCGGTTACATTTCATATATTAATCAAGACTTTTTTGCGGCCCCACAATTAGATGGGTGGAACCATCAAAATTCACAACCCGACTATCTCTACAACGACTCACAACCCGACTCTCAACCCAAAGCCAAGTTTGTTTAAAAAAAACTCAATGAACCAACTCCTGACTCCCAACCATAAATGTCTTCTAAAAAGGAGACTACAAGAAAAGCTAAAGGTCAAACTTCAAACCCGCAACCTAGCGGTACCGTACCCGCTAAACCGTGGCAACCTGATGAGGGACTTGCTTTAACTCGATGTTGGGTCGATGTTTTCAAGAATAAGACTATGTGTAATGATAAAATTTCTAGGTTGCGCATATTGCGACATGTGGCCGGGGGGGGGGGGGGGTATGCGGGCGAAAGGGGTTTTAAATTTGATGGTGTAATGGTGTGGGGGCGTGATTAAGGCGGTATAAGTGAGGATGACGCCCCACTACAGATAACCTAATAAAAAGAGATTTTTTTAGTGTTTTAATTTTTCATATTTTGTTTTTTTATATATTTTATACAATTGTTCTATTTTTTATTATAAATGTTAACCTTTTGATTTTTTAGAAAACGTTTAAACACATAATATTTTTGAATGACGATTACAACGAGATGACACAAAGAAATAAAGTTTTCTAATTGTGAATACCGAACGAAGCATCAACTTACTTCCAAATGAAAGGATTTAAACGTCATGATAACCATGTTCACCGGTATTTACGACAACCTCTTTAACCAACGAACAAACAGTCAAAGTGATAACGATATTGTGAAGTTGCCACTAACATCATTTTCAAGCGAGTTTTTTTCAAGCAAGTTTGAACAGGCGGAGAGCAAAACGGCCAGACTTGAATCAATCTTAGAAACCAGAATTGTTTAATAATACAGATTACATTACATCCTCCAAAACATCACCGATCACCCACGCCATTCCGTCCCGGACACGGGGCGAAAAAAAGCATCATCGACCCACAATTCGCCCCGATGCTTACTATAACAGGTGAAAACGTTTAGCTCATTATACACAAATTTGCATACGAGTTCTTCATAATCCGAGTTTGCGCAGCAGGTATGAATAGATATCCAGCTCAGCGACCCGAAAAGAACGAATTTTCCATCTGGACTTTCCTCACCTTGGTCTTGTCACGTGCGCGCCTTACGGCTTCTTGAATTTGACGATCATGGTCTTTGAGCATCTGGTCTACTTTCCCAGATGGAGCTAGTAGCGGCCCCGAGTAATGAATCTTGCTGCCCTTGGATCCATACCCAATCTGCGCAAATGAGATAAAAATAGTTAGGGATGTGCATGGGTCGGTTTTTGGACTCAAACTCAACCAAAACCAGAATTTCGGTTTTCGGGTGAATGGAAACCGATCAGCTTCGTTTTTGGTTTTGGTTTTATGTACGAGTTCAGTTGGGTTATGGGTCCGAAAAAACTTAACCCAAAACAATGAACATAGGGCCGAAACTTTCAGCCCGAAATAGTGAATTTTAGCTAACCAGATACATGGGGTGTGCATGGGTCCGTTTTGAGTTCAAACTTCAAACCGAATCAAACCCGAAAATCAACACGGGTATTAGTTGGGAAAACTTCACAGAATAGTAACCAAGTTTGCCCATTGTTTCACTAAAGTCACTCAAACTTTTTTTTGTCTCCCTAAAATCACTCAACTTTCATTATGTGTTCCAATCAGATACCTATTTTTTTATAAATTTTAAGTTTTTATAAAATTAAGTGAGACAAATAAAAGATATATGAATATTGATTAATATTTATTAATTATTTTATTCCAATTTGACTTAAAGTGAACAATTCTAACACTTGTTGATGATTTAGTAATTTCCGTTCCATTACAATTACCACCTAGTTCAAGTTAATTTTAAAAAAATAATCATCTATATCTTTTATTTGCCTCACTTAATTTTATAAAAACTTAGAATTTATAAAAAATAGGTATGTGATTAGAAGACCTAATGAAATTTGGTAGGACAAAAAAATTTAAGAGACTTTAGTAAAACAGTTGAGAAACTTGATTACTATTCCCTAAAGTTACCCCGGTATTAGTTTGGGTCAGTTTTTTAAGTGTGGGTTTGTCAGTTAATTCAGTTTCGCTTCAGTTAATCGGGTTTTTGCTCATTCCTAATAAACTTGACAATTTGCTTTATAACATTTTTTTGTAACTAAAAAACTTACATTAACCGGATCTTTATCAACTGTTCTTCCATCATCATCAGGCTGTCCTGCAGCATTAGAAGAAGCTTCCTTAAGCGAACCAGGAAACCGGCTGATCAATCTCGGAAGTTGTTGTGAAGTTCCGGTTTTGTCCCTATCTCTTCGATCTTCATACATCATACTTTTCCGAGCGGCTACTAACCCTGACATTGCTGATAAATCCGCCCCGTTTGACTCGACCTTTTTTCCAACCTTTGACCAAGCAGCCCGTTGGACCAATGGCCCGGAATGTGAAGCCCGCTTATGCAAATTGTTGGCTTGATCTTCTTCCATAGCTTGAGAAGGTCTTGGCGGGTCTATTGGAAACCCGGAAGCCGAATCTTCGTGTTGTGGGTTGAATTTTTCGCTACGCGAATATGACTGCCCTTGTCTTTTCTGTATATTCACATACCCACAAGTCAACATTTAACGGTAAATTCGGTATTTGACATTTTGACTACTAATTAAATACTTTAATCAAGATTAACCAACCTGCAAAGATGATGCAAGTTCAGCATTAGCCTCAGGTGCGGGAATGGCACGAGACTCCCTTGCGGGTCTTCTTTCCGGGTCGGGTCGGTGAACCTTGCCTCCAGCAGCAGCCTGTCTGTTAATTTAAATTAAGCACTTTGATCATTAGCAGAATATACAAATTACCATAGCCTTTATTTGAGGGAAAAAAATTATAAAAAATTGAATAAAAGTTACGTGTTACACGTACCTCCTAGCTTCTTCATCGCGCAACTTGGCATCAAATTCCTTACTCGGAGGATACTTTGGTAAGCTTGAAGGATCACAAGGGAAAGGTTTTGTAGTAAAGAACTGCAAAAATATTTAAAAATATATATATAAAAATGTGAAGTCTCTTTAAAAAAAGGGTTGTGTTTGGGCGCGTTTAAGAATATGGGCGAGATATTTGATGTTGCGATAATTAGATAATCATTTGTTTGAGTGTTTGGCGAATTCTAAGCGTTTAGGGACACTTTCATAAAAATGAAGACAATAAGGAGCAGAATCTGATTACCCAAAGATTATATAATCAGTTTCAAAATGCAAATTCAAACACCCTTTTAAAATATATACCAATTGTGTCGAAAGAAATGCACACCTCACTCTTCAAAGCCGAAGATGCGGACCCACGATCAGCAGGATCTATAGAAAGAAGAGTCTCCATGAGAGCTAAAGCAGGTCCCGGAAACTCCTTAAACGTTTCTGCAACGACCCGTTTGTAGGGTTGTTGAGGTTTAAAAATGGTGGCATGAGGCAGTTTTGACTTTCTCCAATAATCCTCAGATGGAGATCCACAAAGCTTGAAAATTTTATGCAGCTGTTCTACCTACAATCCACAAATCCTACAATTAAACAAATAAATTAAAAAAAAAGGTTACATTATTATCAAAACTATTAATATAACTTACCTCTGTTCTTCCTGGCATTATCGGTTTGCCAGCATACAATTCAGCAACTATGCAACCCGTACTCCATAGATCAACTGCCGTGCCATAATATGTAGCACCGAGTAAAAGTTCAGGTGGTCTATACCATAATGTCACGACACGGCTGGTCAACGGTTGACTTTGACGCGGGTCAAAGAAACTTGCTAGACCAAAATCTGCTATCTTTAGAATGCCATTATTATCGACTAATAGGTTTGAACCTTTTATGTCACGGTGAAGGATACCATTACTGTGACAATGGTCAAGCCCGTGTAATAATTGTCGTATGTAGCATTTAACCTATAAAAATAACATAATTTAAGGACTATTGTAAGTTTGTAACATTATACAGAAGATAAGTAATTAACATGTTTTTTTTTGTTTTTAAAATTTTGGATAATTGTATTTTACCTGTGATTCTGTGAACTTGAGACTTGGGTGAGAAGCAAGCCCTGCTAAATCATGTTCCATGTACTCAAAAACAAGGTACAAACTGCATGACATTCTAGAGGTTACTAGACCTTCTAGTTTTATCACGTTTGGATGATTGAGCTTGCGTAGAATGTGGATTTCACGGGCCATAAACCGGACACTCTCAGGATCGAGATTGTCAAACCGTACTTTCTTTAAAGCAACGATTTTACCATGATCTAGATCACGAGCCCGATAGACATTACTATATGTACCTTGCCCAATCTAGGAAAAAAAAGCAAGAAAACTATGATCAGCTCATGAAAACGCATCGCATAACATATTATTAAAGATGGGAATTTTGACATCTATTTACTTATGAATGGATCGATTTGAATGTGCGTTAAAGAAAAAAACTAAAGAATGGGCCGAATTGGTTGAAAGTTGCCCAAAGTCTATTTTCAATTCATGCAACCGCAAAAATCTTTAGTTATTGATTTGAAATATAATTATAACAATATTGTTTCTATAATCATAATTAACACATTAATTATTTAAAAAGATCTAAGGTTGACCCAAATCGAGCCTGACCATCTTGACCCGTATTAAAAATGACCCATTTTGAATTTTTGACCCATTTCTTTGTCTACCTGACCATCTTGCCACCTCTGCACATTTTGAAGGTAACATAATTCTATAAACACTCTTTAAGATTTGATTTACGGGTGTTTGGATAAGTGTTTGCCAAAAAGTGATGACAGTTTATGATTATTTAGGATCTAAAAATCATAGCTAGCAGAAAATTGGATATTATGATTTAGGAAAAATATAAAATTACATATTTGACTATTTGTCCATAAATTTAAGCACCTGATTATCTTATTTAACTAATTCTTAAAATCCCATTAATTACTTCTTATTAAAACACATATCCAAACACCTTCAAAACTTACCTCTAGGGATTATATCACAAGAACTTGCACAAAAATCCATCATGTTCATACATTGTGGAATAAAGTTCTGCAATCACAAAAAGAAGAGGCAAACCTTATCCAATTTCTCAAAAGAATCTGCTCTTCTGGGTACCCAACCTTTGATAGCTTCACCAGCAACCACCGCTAGCCATGGCGGCCAACCAGCGGCAATCTGTTCTCCTTCGGTTGCTCTAGGAACACTACCTATTGCAGGGTGGTGTGTGGAAACAATGGAGTCCGGTTTATCTCGTTTCCTCTCCATATTATCCCCGGCCAGTCTGACCGAGCCATTAACATGCTTATTAATCAGCATTGATCCACCATTGTTATCCGATTGGGTTTTCACCCTGTAGACATCTTCTCTTCTTGATGATGTAACCCTAGGCACCCTCAATTCAGATGAAGTTTTATCACCATATCTCTCTCTTGGACTCTCTCTGCTATCTTCAATGGCAGATGGCTTGCCACAAACACAACCCATAATCCACCAAACCCTAACTCACTTCCAAAAGTCAACTTCTTTGCTCAATTGTACTAAACCCAGAAAAAGAAAACAATCATTTTCATAAAAAGATAAATAAAGAAGCATTTTGAATCAAGAAAACACAACCCCACAACTAATTATGCAATAAAAATCATGTCTTTGCACAATTCTACTAAAAACAGACAAAGAACACAATTATTTTCATAGAAAGATAATTAAAGAAGCATGTTGAATCAAGAAAATACAACCCCACAAAAACCCACAATTAAATATGCAATAAAAATCATGCCTTGAACATAAAACATAAACAAAGTCATATAATTTCTAAAATTTCACAAATTACTCTTCCCAATGTCAACTAAGAACACATTCCCACATCCAAAAAACAGGTTGGAGCAAATTCAGGCGAAATTAGCTCGAATTATTTGGTACTAACAAAAAAAACCAACTCATGAGGTCAAAATTCGTGCAATAACCATGATCAAGAAACAAAAGGATAAAGTGTTACCTGAAAGTGAGAGTTAAATCATTGCAAACTGATCTAGGATTCACAAAATCCCGGATCTGGAGTTGCAGGATCTATGAAGAGATGGGTAGATAGATGGATGGATGGATAGAGAAGAGGTTTAATTGCTGATAAACAGAAATGGAAAATTGAAATGTGAAGAAAAAAGAAAATTAAAGAAAAGGTGTATACATTTTCTTGTTTAGCATTTATATTTTCTGACAGTTTGGGGCAGCCTTTGGAGGTCTGTTGGTGATGAGAGAGAGAGGGGGGGGGGGGGGGGTCTGGTCTACTGAGACATCCTTGCCACCACTCACAAGTCAAAGCTTGGATTTATTCATAAATCTAATAATTTAATTCTAATTCTTTAATTAAGATTTAAGAATCTCACTAATTAATGCCAATAAGCTCTTGAGCTCCTCATGAGATCGAGTCATTTTCTTACAATAATGGTTGATTGGTGTGTAACTGTTATTTGTATTAAATAAGTTTGACAAATGACAAAATTGAAATAATGTTTCTTTCACTAGATTTACTATATG
>JBCNJP010013172.1:0-12714 GCA_039602395.1 Deinandra increscens subsp. villosa | reverse complement strand
TCTACCAAGTGCGTTAACCTCACATTAACAAAATTAGTTTATTATAAAACTTAAAATTGTAAAAATCAAAACGTAACCTATCCTTTTTCGATCCTATCCGGTTCCTATAGGTTCGGGTTTCCCCCACTACTAAGCCGGTTACAACATTAATTGGTTTTATCCGATTTGGACCGAACCTAAATCGGTTTTCAACACTAATCAATCTTTGAAAAAAAAGGGGGGGGGGGGGGAGTTTGTTGTTTTCGATACGTCTACCAAAAACATGTTAATTTTTCTTTTGAACGGCTAACACACACACCCTCTAATCTACTTCTAAATTACACCTGAAACACCATTGTCAGTGATTGAACCCATAACCTTCAAGTAAGACAAAACCTTACCACCTCCCCTGACCACTAGGACAAGGGATCATTGGCCAAAAACATGTTAATTAGAGATACTATAATGTTTCTATCGCAAATTTAGTTATGATGCTCGTGACTTCTTCTTTAGCTTGTAAAACTTAATTTGCTTTCTAGAAACGTACAACCCAGTCTTGTGAAAGATCCATTCATTTCTGTCCAAGTCCTAACTTTGACTTTGGAAAGTCAACTCTCAACTTATTTTATTCACATTTGAATTCAAATCATGCATTCATGCTTATACGGTTACACGACTCTAATCCATACCCATCGCTATTAGTTGTTGGGTTTGATTGAAATTTGTGTACTAAGGTTTCACCGTCCATATCCATAGTAGTAATATAAAAAAAAACTAACTATACCTGATTTTAAACCCAACCCGAAACTCTTTTGGAAACCGATTTGACATAAGCTTATTTTGAACCGAACCCAACTTCGATTTGAGATCAGTTTGTGTTGATTGAGTCCCAAATGCTCAAAAGCACGATTATTATTACATTCGTTTAACTTAAGAGAGCATTAGGTGACTCGTTTAAGTTCTATATCTAAGTTAAAGCCCTATCAGTGAGTTTTAAGATAAAACTCAAATTGAACTCGACTTATTTATTGTTTAACTAGTTTATTTATATTATATAATTATTTTATATACCTATATTCTAGTAGAACTATAAGTAGGGTTTTTCACACCCCGCAAGTTGGGGAATCCTATGCATATAAAACACGGATAAATGAAATCTTACATGGCTCGTTTTAAAATAAAATCTAAATTGTGATATAAAACTCTAGAACATATAAAAAAGAAGGAGGTAAAAACATTTCATATTTGTCCTAATTTATTTTAAATAAAGCTGACATCCAAACATACAATATTTCGGTTTTGAATAAATCTTAAAGCAAATGTACATATGAAATGCATCCACATTGGAGTGTGAAAAAAACAATATTTGAGTTATATGAGAAAAAACATAATAGGTAAATACATGAAATTTGTATTATTTCAAAAGCATAATACATCAAAATACACTATCAAAACATGAGAAATATTGACAAAAATATTGCATTAGCTGAAGTTGCATTAGATCTAATGCAACATTTTTATTACCTAATGTAACTTTTTTCCTAAAGATTTGCATCCTAAAAGGTTGCATTAACTTTTAAAGGTTGCATTATGTAATAAAATGGTTATATTAGGTTTAATACAACTCGAGCTAATACAACCAGCTTTTTGTGAAAAAAAAAATATTGCATTAGGCTATTTTTTGGTAGTGATAATTTGTGTAACATGAAAAATAAATAAATAGGAGGAAAGTAAGACTTAATAATTGAACCCAAAAACTAATTTCCAAAACCATGTGTACTAACCAAGTAAGCAATGTGAGTTATTAAAATTACAATGCACATATAATCTAACCAATAAATAAAACAAAAATATTGATCAATAGTCATTTGCCACGCATGCGACACTATTCATCATGTTACATTAGAACATAATATATTGTTTTTTAGTTATTGTTACAGTCAAAATATAATTATTATTTTATAATCTTTAATTAAATTATTTAGTTTGTAATTAATAGCTTGTTTTTGGATCACGAGCCTAGTTAAGTTTTTAAGTTTGATATATAAAGCTTGAGCTCAAGCTCGAACTTATTTACTAGATGATATTCCATCTAGGGTTGAGTTCGTTTAAGCTTGATTCGAATCCAAGCTTTTAACAGACCAATCTTATGTAGTCATGTGGTATAAGAGTATTATGTGGGTCAAGGACCGTAATGATATAAGAGAGCTTAAATGAGTTGGTATAATTTCAGTTTTACAAGAAATTTGTCAATGATGTATGTTTGTTCATAATTGATTAATTGGCATTAAGTTATCGTCTATATTAATAAAAGTTTCGATGTGGTTAAAAAAAGATTTCAACATTTTAAAACACTACAAACTTAATATTCCTCCAAATTGTGGGTTTACTTTCGTCAACTAAAGCCATAGAGACTCATTAAATGCAATCCAAAAACCCATTTGACTTTTAAGCTCGGTTTTGAAATAAGAGATTTAAAAGTCAACGTCAAACTTCAAAGGGTGGAGTACCTACTCTCTTTGTTTATTTAATCTTTCTAGAAACAATATATGTAATTTACTAATATGCATATGCACGTATCTTTTTATGTGAATATATATATGTATGATTATTTTTTAACACTTTCACGTATCATGTATATAATTATATAAATATTACTATATACTACAAAATATAGCGGTGTAAGAATAGTAGCAAGCACGTGCATGGTTTTGTGTTTATGGTTAGTTCCATAAGAATTTTCGAACAACTGAGGCTCGTTTATAATCATATGAATCAGAGAGGAGAGGTGGCGTTTGAGGGATCCATTTGCACTATGATGTATTTTTTTTAACCTTTATTCTAAAGGCCCAAATATATAAACTTGTAAGGAGTATATATGTCAACTATTGATGTGTGGTAGCTAAAAAGTCACGTCTTACAAATTCTTTTTTGCTTTCACGGGTTTTATTTATGGAGGATAGCACTTTGTTATCAAAATACAATAGTTAATTGCATAAATGGTTTATGTGTTTTAATTAGATCGTAGGTTTGGTCTCTATGTTTGAAATTTACAAGCTTAGGCTCTGTTTGCTTTTTGAAAAAACCTCTAAATAGAGGTTACATCTGATTCGTCTTAGACGTATTCAGAGGTTCTACATGTTAGTAGCGTTTGTTTTTTTCCAGTTATTAAGAGGTTCTACATCTTAATAGCGTCTTAACCATCAAGACCTTTTAGAACATCTTAAAACCTCTTAACCCTAAAAAAAAATCGTTCGTTCTCCGGCGACTAGAGCTCCGTCTCCCACGACTAGGCTCCATCTCCGGCGACTAGTTATCCGCCTCCGGCCTCCACCTCTTAATGATTCAGTTCTCAGACATTTGAACCACCTCTTAACATTCAGAAGTGACATTCAGATTCAGATATAGATCTTTTAAAAAAAATAAACGATGGCCTTAGTTCAAATACTTATGAGATAGTTGCATAAATGAGCCGTGTGGTTTGATCAAATTGCAGGTTTGATCCTCTACGCTGAAAATTACAAAATTAGTCCACGCATGTGCAGGAGAGTTGTGAAAACGGTCCATGTAGTTTGATCAAATTGCAGGTTTGATCCCTAGATCAAATTACCATTACTTTCTAGAGTTAAAAATCATCAAATAGCCGACCACCAAAAGGGTAGGTGGAACTCCACGATGTCCCTACCTTTAGCGTGATCGTCTCTCGAATGGCTAAAGAATGAATGAAATGGTTGAGGATCAAAAATGGTAAATGTTAGGTGGGGGGTGTCATAGGGTGCAACTCAACCATCACACAAGCTCTTTTACAAACTAACGTGTGTGTAGTGTTTTGATATTTTACATCTATAATAGCAAAGGTCGATTTTAACACAAATCGGAAAACACCATTGATCTTAACAACTAGTATCCAAACATTCCCTAAACCGACCTAATTGATCCTTTAAAATCCCTACACGGACTACATATATGTAATATAATGTAATGCATATAAGATTACATACTTAACATCATAAACATATGTATCAATACACAATTATTATTATTGTTAGATTACACATATAATATATAATATGACAAGTTACACATGCTTTTTTATATTCATAGCAGCTCATTCAAGAACCAAATTCAATAAACTCATTAATTAAAAATCAAATTCATAAGACTAAGAACATATTCAAGAATCTAAATCAATAAATTAACCAATTAAGAAATAAAGGTTTTCTTGTTACATGTGAGAGACTAAGAGACAGGGAGAGATGAGGCAAACTGAGAAGGTCAGAGGGTGTCGCCGGCTAGAGGGAGGCCGGAGGAGAGCGGCTGTCGGCGTCGCCGATCGGAGTCCAGACGAGTGCCATAGGGAGAGCCGGAGACTCGGAGATTTTGCTGGGTAAGGTTGGCTCGTGAGGCGTTGTGGGTTGTGGCTTCTGACTTTCTGTTTTAAAATTAAGTTAAAAACCCTATTGATTTGTTTAAAATAAAAAATAAATAAATGGTTGCTGATGGAGATTCGATCATGTACCTGATGGTTATAACTCACGCCCACATCCAACTGAACTAGGGAATCATATAATATTAAGGATTCACTCCTAATACTATATCTGGGTTCACTCAAATTTGTATATAATTTCTAAGAAAAAATAGAAACTCGATGGGTTCCTATAAACCTGCTCGTTGTATAATTGATCTGCCCCTGATTATATGATAGATAATATGACATACACATTTGTAGGTTATATATAAATAAAATTTGTTTATATATATGTTTTCTAAATATCATGAGAGACGAACAAAAAGTGTATGTTTATCATTTTCTTTTAATTTAATTGTTATAAAGACCGATAAAAAGAATAATTTTATCTATTCTGAATATTCTTGTAAATAGTATTTAGTGTTTCACGTAAAACATATGAACCATACATATATAAAATATAGCTTATATAAAACTTCCTTTGGAAGTAAAAAGTCTATTAATGTCGTATTACTTTTTGAACTTTTGATAATGTGTTTGATTAAGAAGACGCCGAGAAAAATCGTTGGATTCTAGTTTCACAAAACAACTGTTCTCACCTCAAAATTTCTTTTTTAACCATTATTTAATTTGAATAAAAAGTGGGTCAAATAAGTGATTCTGTAACGCGCCACAATATCGATTGGAAACAGCTTCTCGGCGGCTTGGTCCGGAATAAGTCAAATACATTATACATATATTTATAAGATCTAACTTTATAAGATCTAATAATGTTTTTTTTTCTTTTTACGTTAGTTTTTTTAAATGAATTATAGATACCATTAATCTTGTAATTAACAAAATATCTAGTGAATAAAATATCGATAATGCGTTTAACTTACTATTAAATTAAGTACATTATTTATGATAAATATCGTAAAAATTTCAATTTAAGTTGTTTATAGTGTACTCAATACGATTTCAAGTTTAAACACTATAACTTTAATTATAATTAATGTATTGAATTGTAGAGTGATGTTATTGTAAGAAGTATCATTAAAATAAGAATGTAAAGAATCCAATCATTTGATCGATCTTCAATTAAATAAGATTTATGGCAAAAGTTTTTCTGTGTAGAATTAGATAGAAAAAACAAATAATGAAAAAAAGAATTTTGACTTTTATAGTCCCCCTATTTTTTAAACATTCCTAACTCTTAGATATGATATTAATTTTTTTTAAATCACACCATAAAAACGAGCATTTTTATATTTAAAACGCGTACAATGTTTTTATATATAAAAAATGTACTCTTTTGATTTCTTAGTGCGTCATTGTATCAAATACTCGTCATTGTGTCAATTATTTAGATTATTGTGTCAAATATTCAGATTATTGTGTGTAATGTTCTGATCAGTGATCACTGTGTCAAATGTTCAGATCATTGTGTCAAATGTTTAGCTCATTGTGAAAGATATTCATATCATTGTGTCAAATGTTAGATTATTATGTTAAATGTTCAGATTATTGTGTCAAATTAAAAGAGTATTCTTTTAATTTTATATATAGCAACATTGTAGGCGTTTTAAAGATAAAAATGTTCATGAATATGGTGTAATTTAAAAAATTAATAATGTCGTATGTAAAAGTTATGAAGGTTTAAAAAATGGGCAAAGTTGATAAAAAAATATCGATTTTCTAAACTGCCCCCTCCTTTTTTTAATTATATTGGAGATATAATGGCTAAGATAACTTATTAGTTTTCTTATTTATATTAAACTTCTTACATGAATCTCTCCCTTAAATCATAATATTTACGATATGATAAATTTATAAAAGAATTAAAAGGACTAGCTTTTAGAAAAGGTGTATAGATTTTTATTAATGTTAGAATTTTTTACGGTTAAATTTATAGAACGTTTGCAATAATTTACTAATATGATTAAATAAAACACAAGTATACAACGAGATGAGCTCGGTAGGTTAGTATCACTCCCATTTTAACGAAATGTGGGTACTGATCCTGGTACCAAATATTTCAGTACGGTACCATTTTGTTACCCGCTCAGTGTGTCCCAACAAGTTTGAAGTGCTCATCACATTGGTCTTGTAATCATATATTTGGTTTGTTAATAGAAATAATAAAGCCACTATGGCTTGGGATGAGTGGATTCTCAATCCTTTCCTCTTGATGTAATTAGTACTACTAACTCACCTTGAGTTAGTATATTTTCTTTTAGTTTATTACTAGGATAGAACCCGTATGTTATACGGGTTAAATTAGTAAAAAATATATATAACTGATAATTTATGCATACTTTTTTTATTACTGGAATAATGTATTACAATAAAAAGCTAAAATTATCATTCATAATATGGTATTGGTGACTTTACCTTCTTTATTAAAAAATAATATTTATATTATGTCTCTACTTGTATATTTAAAAATTTGCAACATAAACTTTTGTTGGTAAACAAGTGTTTATTGGTATTTATAAGTTTTATAAATTTTTATTAAAACAAAAACAATAATAGTTTTAAAAATAATTCGAAATAAAAATAACATGCAAATTAATATGTGATTGTCATAATTCCATATATATGAATAAATAAAAATATAACATGTTTATAAAATATGATATAATTTTCAATCAAAAAGAATTTTTTAGAAAGTAAATTTGGGAGGGAAAACTTTTGTGAGAATGATTCTAGTGTTGACATGTGTCAAGAATTGTAATTGTTTATTAGAATAGGAAGATTATATACCGCCGTTCAAAAATAAGGAACTTTGAATTCGTATCGCTTCAAATTCAGCAAGATGTGACAATATTTTACATAAATCTACACTTCTATTTGTAATTACAAGTGGACATAAGGTTCAACTTTGGAATTTAAGTTCCTTTATAATTTTCACAAAGAATTATAATAAATCTAATGGTGACATAAAGATCACCACATTCAAAATCATCAAGAGAACAACAATATGACAATATCAGTGAATTTTATGTTTCTAGCTTGTGTGTAAGTGTAACATTAAGGTCCTCTTGTTGAGCACATGAAAGTGAGCATGAATTCTAGCCTCTGAATGCATCGTATCAAATGTTTTTTAAACTTTAAAAAAGGCATTCATATCCGTGGGTACCGGTACCCATTCGAGTACTTTCTGATTTTTATCGGTCTCGGTTCCGGTAGTACCAGTCCCGAAAGTAGTCAAAATCGAATATCGGTCCCGACCCCGTTTATGTTTGGTTGTACCGGTACGAAGTATCATACACTCATTTTAATGTCGTTACATAGTCTTTTTATATTTATGTTTTCTTTACGTTGTGTGTAGCAAGAAAACTAATTTGTGCATTTGCGTTTATAGTTTGAGAAATCGTAAACTGGATTGAGAGGAAATCGAATTCTTATTATCGGAATCAAAAACTAAACATTACACTGCTGCTTATTATACTAATACACAGAGATTATTACGCTGAACAGAAAATTAACTAACAAAGTAAATGTTCACATTTAGTCCCTGTACTTCCAGCAGTTTGACATATTTGGAATTAACTTTTCAACAATCTCTCCCTTGATTCCAAAGTATGGAAAACCTCTCAAAGCGAGTCACAGAAATAGAATTAAATCCAAACAGTCTTATATCAACGCATATCAGTGACTCCAACGGAGTTTATATATACTGTTGTACTCAACTGCCTACACTCAATTCCATTTCAAATTGACCATTATACCCTTAGTATGACCCAACTCCCAGCAGCTCTCTCATAGCTTCAAAACTGACTCTTCCCAAAGACTTAGTCAAAATATCAGCCTTTTGCTCTACACTGCTCACAAATTCCACCTTTATCTGTGAATTTTCTATGCACTCACGGATAAAATGATACTTCGTATTAATATGTTTAGACCTTCCATGGAAAACAGGATTTTTCATCAAAGATATAGCTGATTTATTATCTACCAGCAGCCTTGTGTTTCTTTGTTCCTTACCTGTTAGCTCCTCAATCAAACCATTCAACCATAGAGCTTGCTGAGCTGCACTTGTAGCTGACATGAACTCGGCTTCACAGCTACTTAAAGCTACAGTCTTTTGCTTGCTTGACTGCCAACTTATCAAAGAACCATTATAATAAAACACAAATCCTGATGTACTTTTACCATCATCTTCATCTACCATGTGATTACTATCACTATAGCCGATTAACTCATCTCCTTTACCTGTTTTAAATTTGACTCCATAGTCTAATGTTCCTTGCACATATCTGATGATATGCTTAACTGCTTTTAGGTGAGCTACTCTAGGAGATTGCATGAACCTGCACACATACCCAACACTATAACTCAAATCAGGTCGTGTATGAGTTAAGTACCTTAATGAACCAACTAGCCTCCTGTAATCTGTTGCATCCACAGTTTCTCCTCCTTCATCCTTTCGCAATCTAAGTCCAGGTTCCATAGGAATTTTAGTGACATTACAATTTTCTAACCCTGCCAGCTTCACCACCTTCTTTGCATAAGCTGTTTGTTTCAGAATTATACCATCTTTTCTTTGATCAACTTCCAATCCCAAATAGTAATTTAACACACCTAAATCAGTCATGTCAAAATTGTCCTTCATTTGGCTTTTAAACAACTCAATTTCCTGTAATTTACTTCCTGTCACAAGCAGATCATCAACATATATACTTACAATTACTTGTGCTCCATTTCTATTCCTGATATACACTGCTTGTTCAGTTTTGCATCTGTGAAAATCCAATTGTTTCAGAACCTGATCCAACCTCAACTTCCATGCTCTTGGAGCCTGTTTAAGGCCATACAGAGCTTTGACAAGTTTGTATACCTTCTCTTCTGATCCTTTTTTCACATACCCATCTGGTTGACTCACATAAACATCTTCCTTTAATTCTCCATGTAAAAATGCAGCCTTTACATCTAGGTGAAATACTTTCCAGTTATTTCTTGCTGCATATGATAATATCAACCTAATAGTGTCTATTCGTGCCACAGGTGCAAAAACATCTTCATAATCCACACCAAACTCTTGAACATATCCTTTGGCGACCAATCTTGCTTTATACTTGGTTACATTCCCAAAAGCATCTTTCTTTAACTTGAAAAGCCATTTCAAACCTATAGGATGAACTCCTTTTGGCAAGTCAGTCAGGACCCATGTATTATTTTTCTCAATTGCTTTGATTTCTTCCTGCATACCTTTTTTCCATTCTTCATGCTTGATAGCCTCTTTAAATGACAAAGGCTCATCCTCATGAACTAGTAAAAGTTGCACCTGAAATGCTTGATCTTGAGTTGAGGATCTCAGCCTTGGGTCTAGAACATAATCAGTTAGTCTCACTGATTTTACTGGAACTCTCCCTGACCTTCTTACACCAGTTGTCTGCTCTTGCTCATGATTAACATCACCAGGTTGGTCATGTTCTTCATTGTCCTGGTTCTGCTCATTTTCTTCATGATCACCATGATTAACATGATTAGGATCAACCACTTGTTCATCCTCAGACTCTGACATCTCCTGCTGCTCAACTACTTCACTCTCTGCCCATCTTGGCCCAT
The DNA here is from genome assembly GCA_039602395.1 of Deinandra increscens subsp. villosa. NCBI lineage: Eukaryota > Viridiplantae > Streptophyta > Magnoliopsida > Asterales > Asteraceae > Deinandra > Deinandra increscens. The sequence goes on along the minus strand of JBCNJP010013172.1, from coordinate 2,714 downwards.
CTAGCTGTTCTGAGGTAGATGCACTGGTCAAGTTCCAGTCACCTGTTCTAGCTTCTTCAAATCTCACATCCCTGCTGATTACTATTTTACCAGTGGCAATATCCAACATTCTGTTTGCCTTTGTTCCCTCTTGAACACCAAGATAAATCATAGGAGAGCTTATGTCCTCTAATTTCTTTAAAAATGGTCCAGAAGTTTTCACATGACCAATACACCCAAACACCTTCACATGATGTAAGTTTGGTTGTTTCCCTTTCAAAGCTTCATAAGGAGTAATACCCTGCAAAGACCTTGTTGGTAACCTATTTAAAAGATACACAGCATGCCTTACTCCCTCTCCCCACAACTCATTTGGCACTTTCATAGACTTCATCATACTTCTAGTAGTATTCATTATACTCCTATTTCTCCTCTCAACAGACCCATTTTGTTGAGGAGAATAAGGTGCAGTAAGCAGTCTAGTTATACCATTCTGATTACAAAAATCAGTAAATTTTCCTGATATAAACTCCCCACCTCTATCTGATCTAAGGGACTTTATTTTATGCCCAAATTGCCCTTCCACAAGATTCTTGAATTTTACAAATATCTCATAGGACTGATCCTTAGTAGCTAGGAAATAGACCCACATGAACCTAGTATGATCATCTACAACCAGTAAAAAATACTTATTACCTGCTTTAGTGGAAGGAGTAATAGGCCCACAGAGGTCAATAGAAACTAATTCTAAGGGTTTACTAGCCCTATATACAGTTTCCTTTGGGAATTTTGACCTTGATTGTTTACCAGCTAAACAAGCATCACAAATGTGTGGGTTAAATTTTAATCCTGGTACTCCTTTCACAATCCCTTTGCTGGTAATGTCCTCTAGGGTCTTGAAGCTTACATGCCCCAACCTCCCATGCCATAACCATTCAGGGGTATCCATACTACTAAGAAAGCATCTTGGACTACTTGTTTTCAAGGCAATCTTGTACAATCTATTGGCTGCTCTTTCAACCTTCATAACCAAACTTCCTGACCTATCATGCAGCCATAAATGATTGTCTTTCATTTTCACTTCACAACCTACTTCTGTAGCTTGACCCAGGCTTAGAATACTACTTCTCAATTGGGGTATATAATACACATTTGTAAGAACCCTTTGATTTCCATTACTACCCTCCAATATTACAGAACCCCTTCCTTCAATGCTAACACTAGACCCATCTCCAAATGACACTTTCCCACTTATCTTTTTATCTAGATCAGAGAAATGAGAAAGATTACCTGACATATGGTTAGATGCCCCGTTGTCTAAGTACTAGAATTCTTCTTCACCTTTGCCTAAAACATACTTGGATGGAATGATCCTTTCTTCATTCAAATACACCATTTCTTTAGGATTTTCTGATATCATTAACAAAGTGGGCTCTTCATCATCTACAACCTGATTCAGATTCACTTGCTGATCAGATTTCTTTACACTAGTGCACTCACTTGCATAGTGCCCCATTTGGTCACACTTGAAGCACTTGATATGTGACTTATCCTTCTTGGTTTTCTGATTGAATTTCCCATTCTTGCCATTCTTCTCATTATACTTCCTTGAGTTTTGATTCTTGGCACTACTCTCAGATGCACCACTGCTTGGTTTCCATTTCTTCTTGGCCTTTGAATCCTTGTGTTTTGCCTGCCACTCAGAGTAAGTCAACAGAAGTTGCTCATCTTTCCCACTACTTGAGACCTTGTTTTTCATACCAGTTCTTTCTTCGAAAGCCTTCAACCTCCCAATAACTTCTTGAAACTTCATGGCATCTATATCCATGAATTGTTCTATTGAAGCTACAATATGAACAAACCTCTCTGGGACACATTCAAGCATCTTCCTCACTAACAGGGATTCCTCTATCTGTTCTCCCAACTCCGATACTTTTGATGAAATTACTGACAGCTTTGCCGCAAAATCATCAACTGTATCAGTTTCCTTCATCCTTAATTGCTCATATTCCGACTTTATGGTTTGAAGCCTCGCCTTCTTTACCCTATCTTCTCCAATGAATCTTGACTTAATCGCATTCCATATTTCCTTTGCAGTCTCTAGTTTTGCGATCTGCATTATCATATCCTCGGGTAATGCCTGATATAGGTAAGCTACTGCGGCCGCATTCTTCTTGGCATCAACCTCTGCCCCTTCTGCAGGTTGAACCACCTCCCACAAGCCGTGAACGTTGAAGATAGCCTTCATCTTCACCGTCCAAATTGTGTAATTCAAGGGTGTAAGAACTGGACATTGTAGCGGAATAGTTGTGAAATTCTCACGAACGGTTTGCCTCTGACCTCCTCCTCCGACACCACCTCCGTCGGCCATGATTTCTCTCCCTGGATCTGTATATTCGTTTCTCCGATTAACTGAAGATACAAGAACGCCCTTCTTCCTCTTCACAACGATCAATCGGTCTTCCTTCAGAAACGATGGAGCACGAGAACTGTGCTCTGATACCAATTATAGTTTGAGAAATCGTAAACTGGATTGAGAGGAAATCGAATTCTTATTATTGGAATCAAAAAACTAAACATTACACTACTGCTTATTATACTAATACACAGAGATTATTACGCTAACAGAAAATTAACTAACAAAGTAAATGTTCACATTTAGTCCCTGTACTTCCAGCAGTTTGACATATTTGGAATTAACTTTTCAACATCATCATCATGACCCCTCATCAGAC
>JBCNJP010013171.1:0-12715 GCA_039602395.1 Deinandra increscens subsp. villosa | reverse complement strand
AAAACTAACCCAAGGGTTATTTTCTTTATCCGGAAAACTAAATTTCCCTTTTTAAAGTTTCTTGAAAAAGTTTAATATCTTATTTACCCGTGCATTATAACCTTCCCAAAATGAGTTCGTATCAGGTAATAACAACTTTAAAACGATCATAAGCATTATCACATTTCACATATGTGTATTAACACAAAATAGGCAAACGTTATTTCAAATACTTTAAAGGTAATAACTTTGCATGTATATCAGCCCGAAAATAGTAAAACATTTGAAATATTTAAATGTGGGCTCATAGAACTCACTTTATTCTCTTAAGTAGCTAATTCAAATAAAATCTCCGCTCTGTCTTCCAATTAAACCTAATTGCGTATTATATACCGTTAACGTCATATTACCATATAACACAATAGACAACTTGAGTTGACATTTGTTGACTTTCCCACACAAAATACGTTTTATATATATAGATTGTTTATCAGAAAATTCATAAACGGTGATTTGCTCTGATGGTTTGTTTTTACGATTGGGTTGTTTAATACCAGGATTCGATTCTCATTTCGTAACGTTTTTTTTGCCCTTCTTAAAAGTTCTCTTTATTTTCCTTTCCTCTTTTACACTGCCACCTGGCTGCATAGCTGTTAACCTTTTCCAATACGTGTGAATCAGCCTCTCTCTTAGACTTGGTAGCTTCTTTGAATCATCAATTATCCCTCTAATCTTCTTCAAACATCAAAACCTATCTGTCTCTTTCTTCCTTCTATACTCGCTTTCATCCTCTGCAGAAGGTATGTTTCGTCCACAGTTTTCTTTTAATTAGGCCTTCGGAAGCTGCATTTATTCATGATATTGTTGGTTTCAAAATCAATTTCCTGAACGATTGTGCTAAACCGTCGTCTGCAGCTGCAACGAATCTTTCTGAAAGGTTTGTATTTCATGCGATTTCTTTTTAAATCACAGGTGATATGATTGTTTTATTGTAGCATTTTGTATGATGTTAGAGTTCAATTTGTAAGGGATTTGATTTTCTTGCATATATTAAAATTGGTTATTAATTACTGTTTGTGGTTATAGTTTTTTCTTTCCTTATCTCCTTTTTGTTAATATTTGTGGGGCTATTGTTTCATATCGAGAGTCATAAATTGGAAGGGTCATAAATTGGAATATTGATGTCGATCTTTGTTTTCTATATATTTGGGCCTATATCATTACAGTGTAAAAGTTTCTATCTTTGTGAATATATTTTTTGGTATCGCTCACAGCACTCAGTTGACTAACTTTCTGGTGCATACACCTACTTACAGTACCTGTATATAATAGAGATAAAAGGATTACAAATGTACATTTTGCTATACATCAATCCTTTTTAGGCATGATGCGGATGAAAGGTTGTTTCTTTAGTTTATCAATGTTTAAGGCAATTGAAATTTCCTGATGTTGATGACACTTGCAACAAATAAGTTTGTATGTTAGAAAACAAATGACCTGTATTTGTACCTTTTTAAAGTATGCCTCTTGATTTTTGATATTTATAAACCCTATAAGTGAGAGCAATAAAACTACAGTTGAAGTAGTAAGATACTGATGTGTAGGAGTTAATGTAACTTTGTAGCAGCTGTTGGGGAGACTTAGAAAGAAAGAATAAATGTATTCTTATAGTATAAAGTTAAAACAGATAGGGCTTTTGTGAATGTTGTACTATTTAGATAGTGGTGTTTTGAGGTTGTATACCGGTTAGAAACTGCAGACTAATAAACATTTTTGAAGCATTCAATCTCTTTTATATAGCTCCATTACTTATGCCGAAAATTAATGATGCTAATATATACTATAAGGTTCTGAGTTAAATCTTTCACAACTTAATCTACACATTTAGATATAATCATTTGTGATGTTCATGGTATCCACTATATCTCATATCCTTAGGTTTAAAAACTGTAATAAATTTATAAACTTTTCTCAATACTGAAAATAGGGCACTGATTGATGATTCATTTGGTGTTGATATTTCTTTCCGTTGGTCCTGTTTGTTAAGATTTGTAGGCGTGTTATCTCATGTCGGCTGTCATAGGTTGAAATGTTAGTGTTATGATTTCTATGTTGTTGCTCCTTAGATGTCTGTTTCTATTTTAGGTTTGTAACAAAGCTTTATGTTTAATTTGGATCATGTGTTCAGAAATAGATTACTGATATAAGATGGGGTAAGCTATCCGCACCCCTTTTTACGAGTCTCATGTTAAACATGGTTGTATTGTATGTAACATGAACAACATAGGCTGTTGTATTACCTAATCTGAAATTAGTAGCAGTGACGTAAAGTTTAAAGAGCATATCTTTTAATAAACCACGTAGTGGATGATAAAATATATAAACATCAGGATTTATTGATTGAATAGATATTGGATAAAGTCTGAAACTGTGAGGCAGTATTAAAGTAGAACATGGAAAGCAAGATGTAAGTGAAGTTGTAGAAAATTGTTTTTGCTTAACACTGGAAAAAAATTGTATCATGTAATGGTAACAACATATGAAGAATTATTTTTACCTGAACTGATCATTACCTTTTTTTTAAACATTACACTCGGATGTTTCGAATATTACGTGTGCATATGTAGCCACTCAGTTTTGATATATAATATATGGGTGCTAACCTCTCTGAACATCTGAAATTTTCAAACACACAACCGCTGCAACGCGCGGTTGATTCCTCGTTTAATACAATAAACATTCTTTATGTTTATTTCATAGTCTTAATAGTATTAAATTATTAAGTTTATTTATTTTAAGGGCTAAAGTGACCAAAATGCCCCTAGAGGCACATTATCTTCTTTTATTGATAATTATGAAGACTCGTATTCTTATAAGTAGATGCTCACTTCGGGATCGCCCAGTGATAGGATGCCATTTCCCAGTTGGGATTTATGTGGCACCCCCGCTTATGCCAGAAACCCCAGTGTACATGCGTCTACTCTTCCAGTCCGCGCGAACTTTTAATATCCGATTAACTCGGTATTTTTAATACTTTATCATTTAACCATTTTAACCTCATATATACTTATTATATATATATAAATATAGTTTCATTCAAAAATTCCAGTCTTAATACCATCTGGATTAATAACCATATTTTAAACTATCAAAGCTTTGTTCAATACTGTTTGCTAGATTTTGGTAGCAACCTACACTTAGTAAATATCAAAATATTTTATAAAACAACCTACACTTAGGGCTTTTTATTATTTCAAATTTTTTTTTTAAATATCAAGTCCTAATATTGTCCTTATTAGTTATTTAACAAAAGCTTCTCTCGAAAACCTTATCTTAACCTTAACACTTTTAAATATATTTTAGCATGTTTTAAACAATCTTTAATTTGGAAATTTGATTTACCATTTAGTATTCATACGTAGACATTCTTTTAATGACTTTAAAAGAATGATTAATTTATTTACATATAAACATATGTTTTTATTCAAATATGTTCATTGGTGTTTATTAATGCCTAACCTAAACGTTAAGTAAGGATATTCAAAATAATAATATAATATGATTACCTCTTTGACGGGTCGTGAAATGAGTCAGAATAACTGAAATAATAAAGTTGTATGTTTCCACTAGACAGACGGTCCTTCCTGATTAAATTTTAGTCTCAAGCATTTCCCCGTTATCAGTTCGTTGTTTAGACCGAGCTAAGTTATCGAATGGACGTCCGAATTAAAAACGGTAAAACCGATTCCGTGCCGATATATATAGTCAAAGGTTCATTGTAGACCTTTTAAAAAGTGTAAACCCCGTAAACCCCTATATTGTTCTATAAAACTCACTAAAAATTATAAAACTCATTGCTGTTGAATTTTGTATTTTATTTATTTTGTCATATTTCTATCTTTATATTTTATTTCAGGGTTTAATTCTAATGTTTTTCGTTTTTTCTTTATTTTTTATTTTCTTAATTTGAAATTATAATTTTCAGTAAGTTTTATTGAACGTCGCTTTTTAAAGTTGCACTGAGTTTTAAAAACAACGAGTTTTAAACACAAGAGTGAGTTTTAAACTTAAGAGTGAGTTTTATAATATGTAGTGAGTTTATAATTTTCAATGAGTTTTATAAACATAAGTTGTAGTGAGTTTTAAAACTCAGCAATGAGTTTTATAGTTTTTAGTGAGTTTTATAAAACAATATAACTTTTTTTTAACAACAATTATATTTCAACGTCTCTAATAACTTTCTAGGTTCTTTTTTATTTTTAAAAACTTATCGCATAAAAAACCTAAACTCAACTGCAATGAGTTTTATAACTGAGTTTTAAAGAACAATATAGGGGTCTACGGGGTCTACATTTTTTAAGGGGTCTACAATGAACCTCACCCGATATATATATATATATATATATATATATATATATATATATATATATATATATATATATAGGGAGAGGATCATTTGAGAACTAATTGGTTGAGATAACTTTTGAGAACCATTTTAAGCCACTAGTTATATTTACATATACCCCCTCCCATGAATTGTAGTGGTCCCCAACTAAAATTAGGGGTGGAGATTTAGTTCTCAAAAGTTCTTAAAACAAAAAGTTCTCATTTGAACCTAACCCTATATATATATATATGTATATATATATAGGGTTAGGTTCAAATGAGAACTTTTTGTTTTAAGAACTTTTATATTGCGAATTTCTATTTTTTATATTCAAGAAAATTATATCTTAACTTACAGGTTTAATGGATATAACAAAATTTCGTAGTTGGATTATTTGTAGCCGCTCGCCGTAGTTTGGTGCTTCGCCACTGATTTAATTTTGTTGAGGGGAAAGCGGGATTTGTAGTTGGTGGTGGGCGTCGGTCATGGTGCTCTTTGCTTCATCGGAACAAAATTGATGAACAGAATCAGAGTAAGTTTTACGCCTCTAATTTCATCAGGGTATTAAAATAAATTTATGTGGTTCTAATTTCCAATGTAGTGGTAGCTTTAAAGAATAATCTGTTAGTGTTGACATAATGAATTCATCACATTGAAGACCTTAATTTTGAAGTATTTCTTCATGTTCTTGATTTTCACATGAGAAATTTATGGTTCTTTCTTGATGCAGAGGGCAAAACCTATTACCGTGCTAGGAGCCGATTGATTAACCAGGTCAACAACTACAACACACCAAAGTACCGATGTACCCATATGTTGTGCGATTTGTAAGTCTTTTTTATTCATCAAATCTCTACAACTTTTTTGAAGCAGAAAGTGGTTGTCACATTGCTACGATTTAGAGTTGTTAGCATGTTTGTGTTTTTTTTCCTTAATGGTACCGACCAACAAGAATATAGTTGCATAAGTGATATCTGAAATTATTGCTGACGATATTGTTCTTGCAATAGCCTATTCTCATGATAGTTTAAATTTTGCTAGATGATAGTTTAAATTTTGCTTTGGTCCTACCGACAATGACTACAAACACGATCCCTTCGTTGGCCAGTTTGGCTAGACCATAGTTCAGCAATCAACAAAAGTGAAACTTTATTATAATTTTCTGATTGTTTAGGGTCCAAATAAGTATATTTGGAGATTATTTTATACTGTGAAAAATAATTGCTGAGATAGGCGTTAAATTAAGGGTTATTGGCTTGTATCACTCTCAACTATTGAGTATTGGCCGCTACCACCACCATCTTTACCTTTGCCATCTGCCACTACCAACTTTCACCTTATTTTCCCCCACCACTATCTCCGTTAAAATAAGTTAACCCCGTTAGTTCATATCCTCCGTGGCATCTGACGTGGCCTATTTTTTAAAAAAGAAATAGAAAAAAAAACCCACGTATACAACCTTTTACTTAACCTTTTATTCTCATTTAATCAATTTTTTTTTAAAAAATAGGCCACGTCAGATGCCACGTCAGATGCCACGGAGGATATGAACTAACGGGGTTAACTTATTTTAACGGAGATAGTGGTGGGGGAAAATAAGGTGAAAGTTGGTAGTGGCAGATGGCAAAGGTAAAGATGGTGGTGGTAGCGGCCAATACTCAATAGCTGAGAGTGATACAAGCCAATAACCCTTAAATTAATAGTTACTTCAACCAACAATCTTCACTTTTTTCTACGTGAACAGGATCAAAAAGACTTGAAAGAACTTATTAGCATACGCGGGTTCCGAGAATGCTCATATCTATAGCTGCTTGAACGCCATGATCTACCTTCCTTGCCATTGCAAATGAAGGATTCATTTGGTATGCGAGGAGTTGCCTGCTGTTTTTTTTTTTCAATTTCAGTTGATTTTGGTTAAATTATGTAATGTGTGTTACTGATTATTGGCTGTTTCAGTTTTCTAAAAAATTGTTTGTTCTAGGTAAACCAATGTTGAAGCAAAACACTAATATGAGGATACATGAAGTTAGCAGGTTCGCTTTAGATGGTAGAAATTAGTAATTATGGCATGTTAGGGAGGGCGGGGTGGGAGCACTATTATAGCATTCCATAAGTAACTTATATGTCCACTCCAGCCACATACATGCATCTCAATTCACTCATAAACATGAAAGTCGTTCATCAACAGGTACAAACTATCATATTCACACCCTTGAATGTTTGAAAAGCTAAACACTTACCTTAGACACGGCAATATAGATTCCTGGACTCCGCGCGCAACACGCATAATGAAATAGTCACATGATACAATAATGGTGAGGCCGCCGCAACGCGCGGCGGGTCACCACCTAGTCTTACTAAAACAACAACTTTCGTTTAGAAGAAGAGCTTGAGGCTTGAACTTTCACTCGGGTCTTCGGGTAATCTTTTTTTGTTTTTGCCCCGAGCTTACTGTCAAGGACGTACACGTCTGAACTCCGGCTGTTTTCATCGATGTAAGAAATTAGATGATCAACATCTTCAACATTCCTTAACAGTTCCAGCTCACTGTCAAGATCAAATCCAGGTTTTTTGTAATCAAACCACATGTTGTTTGTATTTTCATACCCCGAATGTGGCATGATCAGACCCATATCAAAGAATCTGAACTCCTCTACATGGTAGTAATCAACTAGCGTACAGCGGCATTGAACGTATTTTCTCCCCGGCAAGTCTATAAAATGACCGTAATGTAAGATTTTTAGAGTAAAATAACCTGGATTAACCTGCATCATCCACCATTAACGTGGACTCGTTTATCGACCAAACAATCCATTTTTCTTTTTGGACTTGAATTTACACCTCAACGGGTAAAAAAACTCATCAATTAACATTCCACTATTTAAAGACGGTCATATTTATGTTCTGGATCTCGGTAGGTGACATTTTTACGAGCGTATACGTGTATACGCACCCTATATATTAATTTAAATCTCGGTAGGTGACATTTTATGTTCTGGATCTCGGTTGGTGACATTTTTGTGTGTGAGTTGTTGGGTGGTATAATATATATATATATATATATATATATATATATATATATATATATATAAAAATTGAGAAATTTCACCCACCTACCTCTATAAGGGGTGTATAAGAGCATTCACAACACATTCCCTGGTTGTGAGATTAAACCTTAAAATTTAAGGTGTAGTTTTGAGTGGTTGTGAGTAGAGGAGATAAAAATATTTAAGGAAAAATCTAGGAAATCCCTATATTTCTTTTGATCACTATAATATATATTTTTTATATTTGTAAATCATTATTCGAATCTATAAGTAAAAATATCTATTCTGATTAACTTTATAATTGTATTTTGTATTTGAACTAGAGATCGACCGCGCGTTGCTGCGGTAACTCAAGAAAGTATAACAAACGTGTTAATAAAACAAAGAAGATATCGGTTTCTTAAGAAGATGTAAGATATACCTGCACAAATAAAAATGTTTAATTGTGTGACCCGCCGCGCGTTGCGGCGGCCTCACCGTTTTCTCACCATGTGTTAGTTTTATGTTTTGAATCGGACAACGTCAATCAGCTCACAATTCCATGTGTTTGTCTACATAGGGCCAAGACCAAGGCTGTTGTGGATAAGAATGGTCATCCATAGTACCAACTTTGAACCAAAGTTCCAAAGTTGTTTAAGCCTTTTCTCATGATACATACATATGGATGCCTCATTATATATATAGATGGTGACATCAATTTAGCCTATCATTTTGCCCAGTCTAGTCCAAGTTTAGGACATGTTTATCTATTCACGCCCATTTGGTAACATGACCCAAAATATTTAAATATAAGAAATCAAATAAAGTGTCAAAAACATGGTGTGACTAACAACAAAACCGCTAATATACCACTCAAAAAGCGTCAAAAAGCACAATATCAACTTGAGCAATACCTGCAGAACAACAATAAATCATAATGCATGGCATCTTCATAAGCTAAACAAACAGAACCACAAAATTTTTTTTTTTTTATTTTTATTTTTTGCATTCATTGGAGATTTGGCATGAATATATTTTTTTTTTAATCCAAATCTATTCATACATAAACGGGTTTAGATCCTACAAAAACTTATTAGCAGGAGTTCAAGTCCAATGATACATAAACATATTCAAGTCTTATAAAAACTAACAAATACCAGTGATACATAAACATATCTAAATCTTGTAAAAACTTATTTACTAGACGCACCGATCTTATCGAGATGTCATAAGTTTTATACATTTGCATAGGGTATGATATACTCGGTCTACACATTCATGGCCAACAAAGGAAAGCCTAAGAATCATTCATGCTTTTTGGCATAAGAGACGGAAATGATTAAATCCAACACCAATCATTACTTTTGATCGAACTTAATTTTGAATTCAGCGGATAAAAAAGAGGAAGGGAATCTTATAACAGTTGAACACAATAAGAAACGTTCTTCCTCATCACAAACAACAATTTTAAACCACACATTAAATCACTTGTAATAACATGAGTAAATGTAGAAAATAACACATTGAATGTCATAATTTGTGAACATACCAAAGCGCCTTTGAATATGAACCAGCAACTACTGGAGTAAAAGGCCAACCAACCATGGCTGCAGATGGGGTTGCAAGTTAGCACATGTTGTTGTGAGATTAATCATATTCATCTACCTATGTATTTATTATGTTATAAAAGTCCAAGGGTTAGTAGTGTCAAAGTCTAAAGATAAGTTCTAGTGTCATTTGTAAACATGTATATAGTTCAGGGTCTGTTTGGTCAGAACATGAAGTTAAAAACCTCCATATGTGTCGTACGTGTATATATGTATCGATGGATTGCAGACCATCGACACACAACAATTATCATAATACAAAAGTCAGTTTCTAGTCAAATTCTCTCTAATTCTGTGTAATCGATCGATCCTTAATCCAACATTTGGCATCAGAGCCACGTTTCACATTCGATTACACATTCGATTTGAGGATTCAAGATCCGAAAATCACCCAATTGTTCCTGTCTCTAGTTTTTCTCAAAATCGATTTACAGTTTTTGTTGTTGATCGCGATTTACGAATTCGAAAGAAATCTCGATTAGGGATTGATCGAATTTTAGTGTGGAATCAAGGATTGCCACAATCTGTTTCGCGAATCAAAGGGAGGGCCGAGAACCTCTTTTTGCGTCCCTGTTCTACATCAGACAAATCAATTTTTCTCTATAAATCTACAATTCTAATTCGCAAATTACTAATTCGAAAGAGGCCATACGGGTTGATCGAATTCAGAAGTTAATCGGGGATTGCTTCAAGATTGTGTGGATTGGAAACGAAGAACATCACAGGAAACATCAATTTTTTTCGCAAAAAACCAGAGGCTACGGGCTGTTAGTTTGTTGCGGGAATTCAGAATCATCAAATTCCAGGTTTTATCGTTTACTTACTTTGGAATTTATCTAGATTACAAATTCTAGATTATTACTATTATACTATACGAATTCTAGAAGAGAATTGCATAAAGTATATTTTTTCTACTACTTTAATTTTTTTCAAAACGAAGATCTTGAAAAATATGTCGGACGGTGACAACCCAAGTGGTAGTAACGCAATTATTGTACAAAAGGAAACGGTGTCCTCACCGAATTTCAAATGCCCTATATTAAAATCACTTAATTATACGGTATGGGCCATTCAAATGAAAACCATACTAGAGGCAAATGGACTTTGGGAAAGGATTGAACCGACAGAAAATACGGAAGCGGATGTCAAGAAGGACAAGACCGCAAGCGCGCATTTATTCCAGGCATTACCGGAAGATATGATACTCCAAGTCGCAAGTTGCAAGACGGCGAAAGAAATTTGGGACGCATTAAAAACACGTCACATTGGAGTAGATCGCGTGCAGAAGGCACGATTGCAAACACTCAAAACCGAGTTTGAGTTGTTGCAAATGAAAGAGGAAGAATCAATAGATTCTTTCACTTCTAGATTAAATAACATCGTCTCACGGGCAAGTGCCTTAGGTTCAACGTTATAACAATCGGCACTAACACGGAAACTTTTAAGTTCTGTGCCCGAAAGATTTTCACATATTGTCGCCACTATCGAACAATTTTGTGATCTAGATGAAATGAGTCTAAACGAGACAATAGGACGCTTGAAGGCTTTCGAAGAAAGAATTAAAGTGAAGAAAGGAGGACAGACAGACGGTCAAGACAAACTCCTACTTACGCGTCAAGACAACCAGTATAATCGTGGAAAAGGATCTGGGAATAACGGATCGGGGAGATTCAAGTCCTACAACAAGAAGTGGAAAAACAAGAAGTTTAGGCAAAATGATAAAGAAGAAACCTCATCTCAGAAGTCACGAGAAAATAACCTTAGCAAAGGAAACAAACCTAAGAAGGATATGAGCAAAGAGAAATGCTATAACTGCAACAAGTTTGGACACTACGCTAAAGATTGTCGTCAGAAAGATCAGATGACTGAACAATCTAATCTTGTAGAAGAAGACTTAGAACCAACACTGCTGATGGCTTTCGATGATAAGGTTGCGGAAAATGAGGAAGTTTGCCTTAATGAAGAAAAGGTTCATCCAAAGAACTACACGTCTACCAACAAGAGTCTATGGTACTTAGACAACGGTGCAAGTAACCATATGACGGGGACTCTTACACATTTTACTGAGATAGACGAGAAGATCTCGGGAAATGTTCGCTTTGGAGATGGTTCACGTGTAACTATCAAAGGCAGAGGATCCATATTGATAGAATGCAAAAATCAAGAGCAACGAGTTATATCTCAAGTTTATTATATCCCTAGTCTAAGAAGCAATATTCTAAGTCTGGGACAATTAACTGAGATCGGTTGCAAAGTCATTATGGAGAACGATACCCTATCTCTCTATGACCCTAGTAGGGAACTTCTACTAAAGGTCAAACGTGCGAAGAACCGACTTTACAACATCAATTTGAAGATCGGGTCACCAACCTGCCTAATGTCAAGTTTGGAGGATAAGGCATGGTTATGGCATGCAAGATTGGGACATCTCAATTTCGAGTCAATCAAGACAATGACTCAAAAGGAACTGGTACATGGGATACCTAAGATCAGTCACACAACCCAAATATGTGATGCTTGTCTATTAGGAAAACACACTAGGACTCCATTCCCACAAAAGGCTAAATTCAAATCAGAAGAACCTTTAGATTTAGTCTATGGAGATCTATGTGGTCCTATATCACCACCAACACCCTCAGGAAAGAGATACATGTTCCTTCTAGTAGACGACTGTACAAGGTACTTGTGGGTGTATTTTCTTAAGTCAAAAGACGAAGCTTTTGAGACTTTCAAAGAATTCAAAATTAAGGTGGAAAACGAGGTAAAGACAAATTTGAAGATGCTAAGAACAGATAGAGGTGGAGAGTTCACATCTCACGGGTTCACTAAGTTTTGCAAAGACAATGGAATTGCAAGACAACTAACTGCCCCATACTCCCCACAACAGAATGGAGTGGTTGAACGAAGAAATCAGACAATAATATCCACAACTCGTAGTATGTTAAAGGCTACAAAAATGCCACAAGATTTTTGGGCTGAAGCAGTCAGACATGCTATTTACATACTAAATCGAGTTCCAACCAAGGCTGTGTTGAACAGTACTCCTTACGAAGCTTTGAAGGGTAGAAAACCCAAAATGGATCATTTGAGGATATTTGGCTGTATAGCATATGCCAAGGTAACCATTCCTAACCAGAAGAAATTAGATGACAGAAGTGTCAAAATGGTTTACCTAGGATCTGAAGAGGGATCAAAGGCATATAGGCTATTTGATCCAGTTAACTACAAAATCTGTGTTAGCAGAGACGTAAAATTCAAGGAAGATGAGATATGGAACTGGAAAGAATACTTGGATGATATGGATAATGGGAATGCTGAATGGACTGACTTTGTAACGTCAGAAAAACAGTTAGAGACTGCTCACGTTACTCAAAGAGAAGAGTCATCCAATTCAGAAGATGAATCTGAAGAAGAAGGTGCATATGAGAATGATCAGCATTAATCACCTTCTTTGAATCATTCGGAGAATTCCCACACGCCTCATAATAGCTCAAGGACCAACACTCCTTATACATACACCTATGAGCCTAACTCATCACAAATTACGGTGTATAACTCAAACAAAAGTTCAGCAAGACCTTTTGATCACACACCACTAAAGGGTTTTAGAGACTTGGCCGAACTTACTCAAAAGGCTCCAAGTGTAGATCCACGAGGTATCTATGGAGAATTAATGTTAGTAGAAGAAGAACCAAGAAATTATAAAGAAGCTGCTT
>JBCNJP010013170.1:0-12719 GCA_039602395.1 Deinandra increscens subsp. villosa | reverse complement strand
ATGTTTTAAAAACCGGTTTTTTAGTTGAACCGGAAAACTTTTCGGGACCGGTTCGACTGGTCGGACCGGTTAGACCGGCCGGTTGAACCGGTTAGGGGATTTATATATATATTTTTATAAAAATGTTAATAAATGTGTACACCACAACAAAAATAGTTAAAATACAATGATAATCCACTAAAAAATAATACCAAATAGGTATTTCATAAGAATATATAAGTTTTAAACTTTAAAAAATAATAAAAAATAACAATAAATTAAAAAAATATATATATATTTTTAAAAATTGTCAGAAAAAACCGGAAAAAACCGGAAAACCGCCCGGTTCAAAACGGTCCGGTTATGTCCAAAAAACCGGGGATTAAAAAACCGGTATGATGACCGGTTGGCGGTTGAACCGGTTGAACCGGACCGGTTGAACCGGTTTTTAAAACATTGGGATTTGGTGATTTGGATTTTGAAAAACAGATTTGTCAAAATCTATAATTTCGGGAATTTTGGTGACTTCTTAATTGGATTGGCAATCCATTTTTGGTAAATTTTATTCAATCGTTTGGTAATCAATCTTAAAAAAAAAATTACAATTTGTGCCATCGGAATTTAAAGATTCACGTACACTTTGAATTTTCTACAAAATTACTATTTTGCCATTGGGATTTAATTGAATTAGTGGTCCACGTCATCCGGTTTTTAAAGCGATAAACGGGCACTCAATTGAAGTTGGTGCAAATTAATTTTGACGGGGTTGTGATCGTTGAATTTTTTTGCACCTTGTGGAGTAATTTGTTTTTTTTAATTTTCATACATTTTTTGCTCCAAGTGTTTCAAGGTGTTACTAACCGTTTTGTTTGTGAGTTTCTTGTGATTGTTTTTGTAGGTTACATTAAGGATAGAAGCCGGCGTTTCGATCGGAAAGTCCCTTCGTGACTTTTCGATCGAGCCGAAACTCTGCCCGATCGAAAAGCTGACTTTCCGATCCTGTTGAGACTTTTCGATCCATCCCTTTTCAATCCGTTCAAGTCTTTCTGATTCGTATTTGATCCAGAAGTTCATCCAAATAAGACAATGACAAGTACTCAAGTTGCTTCTCCTCTTTGTGAGTGATCAAACTCAGATATGTTCGAACTCGGCATGTTCCGAATCAATCGAACAATACAAGCAACTATTTTGAACTGAAGAAAGAGACCGTATGAATGTAGAGTACACACTAAAGAATCATCTAAAACAAGTCGAACCCTACAAAAAGAGGATAGAGTCTTTAGGTGAAGAACTCAGTCTGCAGAAGTATCTTTTCAGGGCATTCCGTGAAAAAGAGGAGAAAAAGCGGAAGATCAATCATGCTGATGGAGCTTGGATCTGTAACTGCGAGGAATGCTCAAACCCCATCTATTGTGCCTTGATTAAGGAATGGGAACAGAAATTCATAAATGAAACCGCAAATCATGCACTCACTGCTAGAGACCTTAGGGAGTCCAAAAGTAAGATCAGAATATTTAGAGAGAAACTTGAGGCCATTCAGGTAGATGTTAAGAGTCTTCAAATTCAGGTAAGTGATAAAAGCGCATATCTTAGGATTGCTAACTCTAAAGTTAAAGAGTTAACCAAAGAGGTAGAGGAACTAAGAACCAAATGTGACAATCCGTCCTTTCAGGTCTTTTCTTGATGTAACCTAAACTTAAACTGCTATAAATGTTAGGTGGAAATTTATGAGATTGACTTGCATTGACTTTATTATCTAGGGTTTGTGTAACCATTACTATAGGAACATGCACTTAAGTTTAGACGTTTTATATTCTATGATTTTATGTAAATCATACGTCATGATTTTATGTAAACGTTTTGTCATTTTATGTAATTGAGCTTATTATTTTATGTGATATATTTATATATATATACTCACATGTTATTCCATGATTTTATGTGACAATGCGTCACGTTATATTACTTGACATTTCTATTATTTCATGTGAGTCTATAAGTATCGTTAGTCAAAATACATATATACATGAAATTACATTGTACGTTATACATGTGTGGACGTACACTTGTGTATTCATCATTAAATTCATCCTCCGTTAACCCCATAAGAGTTTGTTAACATTTTGTTTGTTTTAAAACTTTGAGGGACTACAACTGTAATTGCCCAAACCCTTTTCTTATTAGGTTAAATATGGAGGGACCAAATCTGTCATGTCCCTAATGTCAATTTTAAGACTTGAATGTAACTGTCGAACGGCTTCTCTTCGAATTCGATAACCGACCCTTCCAATTCAATAGTGATTAATTCCCAGTTATTGTTATTGATTGTCTTAATCGCCCTCATCATCATCAATTGATTAGAAAAAAAAATATCACACTTATCTCCCATGTTTCTCTCTAAACCGAAACTCCAAGAAAAAGAAAAAGAAAAAAAACACTCACCGGAAACTGAGATTCCGGCCATTCGACCCCTGTTCAGCCACCATAGACCACCCAACAGTGATCGTAAGTCACTATCGAGCAACCATAGGGCGTTGGAGGTGCAAATCGTGATCGTGCTCGGTGTTCGCATTTGTGTTTCGAATCGTTTCGGCGTCCAAAACACATCAACCTCTCATATCCGACTCAAGGTAATTACTCATTCATGCTAGTCGCACCTTTCTGAGCATTTTGTATTATGTTTCGCGTTTTTCCGGTGACCGGAATAAAACTCCGATCACCGGAGTTCTAGCGAAGAAGAAGGTGACACTGTCGCGTATAGTTAAAACAAATAAAACCTAGTTGGAAACCAAAAACGCGGCGCCAGCCTGGTGGCTAAGGCGTGCGCCTGTTATCCACAAGGTCCCATGTTCGAAACCCGTCCCACACGTTTTTCCTTTGTTTTTCTGATTTTCTTTCTAAAACTCGGTTCTAGCCTCCACTGCAAGATAAAACAACTTCTGTTCAGAATGTAACCAATACGAAGAATTGTCCCAATGGTCAGGAGGTGGTGTTGCAAGTGGAAGGTCGCGAGTTCGAACCTAGTGACCTCCCAATTTACTGTTTTGTTTATATTTTTGATTTTAAAGAATTTGACAACCTATTACTTATACCAAAATTGTTCCTTATCATATCTCAAACCCGTAAAGTATATGTTCGACTATTAAACCCGTAAACTTTGACGTTTCGACCTAAAATATAGTTTTTAATAAATTTGTATATATATTAACTTAAAGATCATTTTTATAAAAGGTAAAGTAAATATATATATATATATGTATATATAGAGGAGAGTTAGGCTACATCACATAAAAAGCCTACATCCATTGCGGATTGATCTGGGGCGTCCATCAAGATCATCCAACAGCCAAGATCTATGGTGTTTTCGCCTATGGCGTTTTCGGTGGGCAAAAAAAACACCATAGGCGGAAACACCATAGATCATGGCTGTTGGAAGATCTTGATGGACGCCCCAGATCAATCCGTAATGGATGTAGCGTTTTTGCTTGATGTATTTTACCCTAAACCTGTATATATATATCGTAGATTAGTATTTACATGCATAGTGGATTTATTAAAACAACTGAAATATTTACTTGAACTTTTAAATATGAATACTGTGTTATGAACTCGTTATTCACACATTTTGCACATTTGATGTATAGACATATATTATGTATATATTTATTTTGGATCTTTGAACCTAGAATATATATATATTATTGGTATATATATTATATTTTTCACGTTATTTGATAATTACTCAGGTTTGACGATGTGCCACCTTCGACTCGTCAAAGTTTGACATTAGTTACCTTTCACCGTTGGTCTAGACTTAGTCGTTTTTCGATTGAACACACACTTATGTATATATGCTCGTTAGGTGTTTGGTAGAGTACATAAGACCTGCTAGTTGCTACATGCTGTTATTATTTATCTGGAATTGCTGTGCAACCTAAGGTGAGTTTCACGGCCCATTTTACTGTTTTAAATCCTGTTGGGGGAGATTAACATGCAAACACTTGAACTGTTAGATAATTATATCACCTGAATGATAGTGGCACACTTATGATAAAGTCCTCACTTTTAGAGTTAATGTCAATGTGACATCAGCGGGAACTTATTTGGTAGATCTACTGGGTCTGACAAGCCCCACCCGGGTCATTTGCGCTGACTCGATTGGATATCGAACGGGTGTAATATACTTCTTAGTCTTAACGAGGCACAATTGAACAGTCGAGCTTCAGTAACTGGATAGCTAGTTTATCTAGTCAAACGTGCACTGATTTCTTGAAAATAGCCTAGCTAGCTATTGATATATTATCTGGATTTTAAACTGAACATTGACTGTTGTTGAACAGTGAACCTTGGACTTAAACTTGAAATGTCGATGAACGTTTGTTTTACATGAACTGGGACTGTTGTTGAACAGTCGATTTACATTAAACTTGAACTGATAAACCTGTGAACTCTCCAACCTTTATGTTGACACTTTTTAGCATGTTATTTCTCAGGTTGCGGATGTTCGAGTATGACGAGTACGCATGCATGAGTCTTGAAACCCTTTTAGTGTGTTTGAACAAACCACGTCATCTTGGGTGACGATGTCTTTACATTAATAATTAAATTGTATTTACGCTTCCGCATTTGTAAACTCTGAATTTATATTATAATGAAATACGAAACGTTTTTATTAATTATTGGTCGTTTGGTGTAACTAATGGACGGCGATCCTGTTTTGTCACGCTCCCTGCGGTGGTTATCGCGCGTGGGATTTTTGGGGGTGTGACAGATTGGTATCAGAGCCATTGGTTACAGCGAACTAAGATTCGTCTTAGACTGTAACTGTTTTGCATTAGTTGCACTTAAGCATTTTCTCATGCATCGTGATACTCACTCCTGCACGCACCTGGATTATGATAAGTCATTCATATCATCCAATCCCCTTATACTCATGGCGAGGAGCCGGTTAGTCCTGAGTCATTTCCCCTAACCTCTCTGGGTTGGGTACCTCTTGGTTAACCTCCATGGACGACGAGACGTCGAATCAGATCTGAGGATCACATCTTCACCCTTGATGAGTCGTTTGCTGCTCGGGATTATTCTAGAGTGAGGAACTGGGCGTAGTACCCCGACATCGGACGAGTGCTTACTTAGGAAGGTAGTGTGATACATCTTCATGTTCTTAAACCTTTCCCATAACCTAGGAGGTTCTTGTTATACATGCCTTGCATATACTGCTTAATTCTCATGTTCAGGGAACGTAATCATGACATGCTAATAGTGCGATCACTCAACTTCAGCGGTGGCAACATTTTTTTTCAAATTCAAGTGGTTGTCCATGGGGCACTTGTATCTGCCTCTATTACCCTGATCATTTTCAAATTTGCCTTGATCTTTTAAGATCCCCCTCTTCTCGTTTCTATTGCGTTGTGAGTCAAGATAACACAACTTGGGAACAACTCTTATAACCTCAGCGCTACCTGATGTGGGCCAACTAAAGATTTCTCTTTATGTACCGGATTGTGATCAAGTCGGTATGCGTGATAAACGCTATTCAAATCCTATTGAGCTAAATTAATGACTGACTCACTTCGGGTGGGTCATTCCAATTAAGGCGAACATTTTATTCTCGAAACTTGTCTCTTTAACAAATTCGGGTCAAGATACCATGGGTTAGTGACCACACCATACCTGGTAGCTGAAGTAAGAGGAACTAGGGTGATCATATAAAGTAAATCACAGTTACGGGTGCACACGTAAATGTAATTTGCAATATATGGAAATCCTGGAGAATCTTACTATGCAAGCCAATGGCCATATTGGAAACAAATTCCTATAAAAAAAATTCTTTCTCCCTCGTGGCATTGAATGTTGAGAATGCTAAACTTAACTGAATGATCGAAGTCATCTACCTTTGTAAACTTTATCGCACGTGACCTTATCTCTCCTACATATGGATTCTAAGCCCGTTGAGAACTCTTTGAAACATATTATGAAAGCTAGTCCTGAAGGTACACCGTTTTACTTGTATACTTAGATGACAAGTTTTTCCTGATTAGGAAAACTATTGACAAAATCTTTGATTGGTTGATTCATCCTGAATCGTAATTCCACTCTTACGACATTATCTACCACATCAATACCTGGAACTTTTGCGATTGTGAGACAACTTAGAAGAACCTTAACCAGACGAAAACCCATGCAACATTGGATAAACTAAAGGATAAAGCATATATACCTCGAGCACTGGAGCATATCTTTGACTGAAAACTATTGTGAAGTTTCCCTCTTTAGTCGCATACTCCCTGATATTTCTTTTGCCAATATCCTCATCCCGATCGCACCAACTGCCTACCTCACCGCAATCATGATTTCCCTAATGGGGTAATATTAGTGAAAAGTTTTCCTGGATTTGAACTAATGACTTCCAGCTTTAACATAATGCCTATTCTGGTTGACCTCGTGAACCTGTACTATCCATTTTGTCTATATGATTCGAACCTTTTACGATTTAACATCTAACATTTTCTGATTCTCGTGCTTTTGTAATCCTTTATGTCTTGGGTAAGCTTTCAAGCTTTGAACCGGAAAGTGTTACACCCTTGGTTAGCAATCCAACTAGTTAACACCATTGATGATGAGACTTTATCGCAGTAATAATGGGAAGCATTATATTGAAGCCCTAATTGCACCCATTGAGCATGAACTTCTCGTTATCTGTAGCAAATCGTACTATCGACCTTGTATTATCCCTTCTTACGCATTGAGTACACCAAAAATATCCATACATTTGTATATTTATTAACGCTCCTGTCATTACAACTATCAGTAAATTTCTGGCACACGAATCCTCATCATCCTTTTCAGAAAAATTTCATTGATGAACCCCCAGCTTGAACTTAAACCTTGTGGCCTGTTTAAATTTTGATCGCCTTGAAATCTGAAGCATTATGATATTCTCACTGCGCGTTCCAAACTCTCGACGATCTTCGCTAGAATGGAAAACCATATGCATCTTACTGATATTGTGAATGTAAATACCTACACCTTTTGTTTGCACAACGTATTGAGGTTTTAATCTCTCACCCTTTTTACATTCAAGCGAATGGGAGAACTTGAAGTCCTCTATTTCCGATAAAAATATCCAGTGTGGTTTGACTAATAGCTAGTAATGGTAGGTGGCTGGTACACTTTCAAGGTGCCGGTAGTGTGGTGGGTTAGCTACGATACACTCTATATATAAACTTTAGTGGCACGTTGAATGTGGGACCGGTACTGGACCAAGGATTGACTTTAGAGTCATACGCAAGAGTTTCATCTTGAGAAACTCCATTTAACGAGACTACGTCCTCGATAAAACTACTTAATGCTACTTTCTCTGAGATTTTAGATATCCCTTATGTATTTCTACCAGAAGAGAGACATACACGAATTAATCAAACTCCATGCAAACAGAGATTTTTACCTGATGAATGACAAACCACCTGATCAAATGATCAAATCCAGCTTTTAGAACCATGTGTAATAAGTAGATCGACTTTCGTTGAAGGGAAACTACTTTTGATTCGACGGACTTTTTGATAAATTTTCTGGCATTCACAGAAGTGACATTCAACATCCGATATGACATTCCGATTTGCAGTACACCTACTCTAAAACCTAACCATAACCTATATGTACAACAATTGAAAGCCAAAACCACTTTTGAACATCCTGATTTTTTTTTGTGTTTCACAGACACCCTTTTACAACACTTTTATACCCTATCTTACTTTTGAAGACCATTTGAACCGATGTTTTGACAATAAAGGAAGCATGACGCATGAAGCGCAAAAACACCAAGGAGATTGGGCACACTGGTGAGCTCAAACAATGAAGATTTCTCTAACGGGACGTTTACTCTATTGGATTGTATAACCGTTGACACATTCTTTTCGATATCTATTTACACGAATTCCTTTCCAAATCCTGTCAAGCAAGCTATATATTTCTCTCTAAATTTTATACTATCCATTACGTTATTTGCATCCTCCCTAATGGTATCTTCGCCAGTGCTAGTTTAAACTCACATGTCATTCTTGGAATGTGTAGTTGCGACTATCATCAGCTTGTTATCCCATCACTTACTCGAATTCACGAACTGAGCCGTTGGCACTTTTCCTCTATTTTCTATTCTCATGCTTGATGTCATGTGTAATTCTGCAGATCACTTTTTGATATTCGATACCTCATAGTTACACTTTTATTTTGTTGGATCTTCGCTCTAATTATTTTTTTAACTTCTTTAGCAAGGTAATGTGCATGATGATATGTTGTATGATATTGAACTCCAACTTAAATTTGAACCTAATTGTTTATGTTATTTCTTGAATAATTCTTAACAGGATTGAGTAATTTTTTTTTCTAAAACAAACTGCTACGTGTTATCTTATAAATGGCAGTGGGCTCTTGATTGGATTTCTATTTGAACCTCAGTCCTTTTGGTCACAAAATCAGTGTGCTGCCAGCTATGTTTTAGTATGTGAGAAACCGTTGAACCATTTTAATCATGATAAATAGTTTGTTTTCTTTTGACTTTCTGATGAAAAATGTTTTTAAGACATATGTGTTTATGCATGCTAAGTTTGAGAATATGATCTTGTGTTTAGGGTATAGAAACTGATTAATCATTGAAGTGCTGATTACATAAGTTGAGTAGAATTGCATGATTAATTATGTGTATGAAATGTGTTAAGAACTAGAAAATGACATGTTGTGGATGTATTAACTTGATTGGATATGAAAACCATACACCATACAAGGTCCTAAGTCTCCTACCTCGGTGGGAATGACAAGACTGTGTAAAGTTGCCCCGTTAACTTTGCACCGTATGGGTTGTGTTGGTTAGTTTATGAACTTATATGCTAGAGATATGCCATGCTAGAGGGGTATGCAGTATATAAGGTGTTGGGACAATTGTATGCGTTGTATAGTAAAATCTTCTCAATAGATTGCATGCTAGTATGCTTTGACGGCATCAACCTTTAAAAGAAATATTCGTAGAAACTAGTATGCTAACCGAAAAGTTATTGCATGAAATGTGAATTTCGAATTTCAGTGTTATTATGAATCATGTGAACTTAATTGGTCATAAATCTATAAAGTATTAAATCAACCAATGGGTCCTCATGTTAACTTGATCAGTCTTGTGTAATTCTATGCTAAATACTAATTGGTAGGTAAGATCAGACGTTTACATTTTTGTTAGACAATGGGTTTATTAGACACTGATTGACTTGATGCACACACAATTTTCTCATATACTCGAATTCTCTTCTCTCCTATTCACCGGAGTCCTTGGTGAATGCGGATGCCATAAGCGAAAACGAGACACGAAATGAGAATCTCACTCCTAGCATTGGGCACGATATTTGGACGCGATTCAGACGTATTATGGTTCCTTTTCACATTAAAATTTTGATTTCAGATACTTACGTTGTCATGTCACTTTGTTCAGCCTTGCCACTCAACACGATTTCTGTATTTCAGTTGTTTGACGCTTCTCGTAGGAGTACGCTTGATAAGAAAATCATTTCAATACTTTCAATTTAAATTCCTTTCAAAACTCTTTAAGCATTTGACATCTTCACAACATCCGGTACACATACATGATCATAACATCCATTACTCCTTTTGGAGTAGAGAACCTGGATTCTTTTTGATGCGTATCTGTCAATTCGATTCTTGAATCATTTATCACTGATTTAAATTTCGGGACGAAATTTCTTCAACAAGGGGATGATGTGACGACTGAGAAAATTTTTCTTTCTTTTGTGACCAGCTTGTTAACCACGTTATTCAATTTTTGGGACGAAAATTCTTCAACAAAGGGATACTGTGACAATCCGTCCTTTCAGGTCTTTTCTTGATGTAACCTAAACTTAAACTGCTATAAATGTTAGGTGGACATTTATGAGATTGACTTGCATTGACTTTATTATCTAGGGTTTGTGTAACCATTACTATAGGAGCATGCACTTAAGTTTAGACGTTTTATATTCTATGATTTTATGTAAATCATACGTCATGATTTTATGTAAACGTTTTGTCATTTTATGTAATTGAGCTTATTATTTTATGTGATATATTTATATATATATACTCACATGTTATTCCATGATTTTATGTGACAATGCGTCACGTTATATTACTTGACATTTCTATTATTTCATGTGAGTCTATAAGTATCGTTAGTCAAAATACATATATACGTGAAATTACATTGTACGTTATACATGTGTGGACGTACACTTGTGTATTCATCATTAAATTCATCCTCCGTTAACCCCATAAGAGTTTGTTAACATTTTGTTTGTTTTAAAACTTTGAGGGACTACAACTGTAATTGCCCAAACCCTTTTCTTATTAGGTTAAATATGGAGGGACCAAATCTGCCATGTCCCTAATGTCAATTTTAAGACTTGAATGTAACTGTCGAACGGCTTCTCTTCGAATTCGATAACCGACCCTTCCAATTCAATAGTGATTAATTCCCAGTTATTGTTATTGATTGTCTTAATCGCCCTCATCATCATCAATTGATTAGAAAAAAAAATATCACACTTATCTCCCATGTTTCTCTCTAAACCGAAACTCCAAGAAAAAGAAAAAAAAAACACTCACCGGAAACTGAGATTCCGGCCATTCGACCCCTGTTCAGCCACCATAGACCACCCAACAGTGATCGTAAGTCACTATCGAGCAACCATAAGGCGTTGGAGGTGCAAATCGTGATCGTGCTCGGTGTTCGCATTTGTGTTTCGAATCGTTTCGGCGTCCAAAACACATCAACCTCTCATATCCGACTCAAGGTAATTACTCATTCATGCTAGTCGCACCTTTCTGAGCATTTTGTATTATGTTTCGCGTTTTTCCGGTGACCGGAATAAAACTCCGATCACCGGAGTTCTAGCGAAGAAGAAGGTGACACTGTCGCGTATAGTTAAAACAAATAAAACCTAGTTGGAAACCAAAAACGCGGCGCCAGCCTGGTGGCTAAGGCGTGCGCCTGTTATCCACAAGGTCCCATGTTCGAAACCCGTCCCACACGTTTTTCCTTTGTTTTTCTGATTTTCTTTCTAAAACTCGGTTCTAGCCTCCACTGCAAGATAAAACAACTTCTGTTCGGAATGTAACCAATACGAAGAATTGTCCCAATGGTCAGGAGGTGGTGTTGCAAGTGGAAGGTCGCGAGTTCGAACCTAGTGACCTCCCAATTTACTGTTTTGTTTATATTTTTGATTTTAAAGCATTTGACAACCTATTACTTATACCAAAATTGTTCCTTATCATATCTCAAACCCGTAAAGTATATGTTCGACTATTAAACCCGTAAACTTTGACGTTTCGACCTAAAATATAGTTTTTAATAAATTTGTATATATATTAACTTAAAGATCATTTTTATAAAATGTAAAGTAAATATATATATATATGTATATATATCGTAGATTAGTATTTACATGCATAGTGGATTTATTAAAACAATTGAAATATTTACTTGAACTTTTAAATATGAATACTGTGTTATGAACTCGTTATTCACACATTTTGCACATTTGATGTATAGACATATATTATGTATATATTTATTTTGGATCTTTGAACCTAGAATATATATATATTATTGGTATATATATTATATTTTTCACGTTATTTGATAATTACTCAGGTTTGACGATGTGCCACCTTCGACTCGTCAAAGTTTGACATTAGTTACCTTTCACCGTTGGTCTAGACTTAGTCGTTTTTCGATTGAACACACACTTATGTATATATGCTCGTTAGGTGTTTGGTAGAGTACATAAGACCTGCTAGTTGCTACATGCTGTTATTATTTATCTGGAATTGCTGTGCAACCTAAGATGAGTTTCACGGCCCCATTTTACTGTTTTAAATCCTGTTGGGGGAGATTAACATGCAAACACTTGAACTGTTAGATAATTATATCACCTGAATGATAGTGGCACACTTATGATAAAGTCTTCACTTTTAGAGTTACTGTCAATGTTTGACATCAACGGGAACTTATTTGGTAGATCTACTGGGTCTGACAAGCCCCACCCGGGTCATTCGCGCTGACTCGATTGGATATCGAACGGGTGTAATATACTTCATAGTCTTAACGAGGCACAATTGAACTGTCGAGCTTCAGTAACTGGATAGCTAGTTTATCTAGTCAAACGTGCACTGATTTCTTGAAAATAGCCTAGCTAGCTATTGATATATTATCTGGATTTTAAACTGAACATTGACTGTTGTTGAACAGTGAACCTTGAACTTAAACTTGAAATGTCGATGAACGTTTGTTTTACATGATCTGGGACTGTTGTTGAACAGTCGATTTACATTAAACTTGAACTGATAAACCTGTGAACTCACCAACCTTTGTGTTGACACTTTTTAGCATGTTATTTCTCAGGTTGCGGATGTTCGAGTATCACGAGTACGCATGCATGAGTCTTGAAACCCTTTTAGTGTGTTTGAACAAACCACGTCATCTTGGGTGACGATGTCTTTACATTAATAATTAAATTGTATTTACGCTTCCGCATTTGTAAACTCTGAATTTATATTATAATGAAATACGAAATGTTTTTATTAATTATTGGTCGTTTGGTGTAACTAATGGACGGCGATCCTGTTTTGTCACGCTCCCTGCGGTGGTTATCGCGCGTGGGATTTTTGGGGGTGTGACACCAAACTTGACACTTCCCAAT
>JBCNJP010013169.1:0-12720 GCA_039602395.1 Deinandra increscens subsp. villosa | reverse complement strand
AAATGAAACATAATACACGATGAATCGATCGAATAGAGTAGTAGTTAGTTAGTTACCTGGTAGTATCGAATAGAGTACCGCCGGAGAGCACGACGGAGAAGGAGCCATGGGCGGCGATGGATTTGGCAGACAGATCGGCGATGTACTTGGCAAGGGCAACGGCGGTGGCTTCTTCCGTTTGGAATCTGAGGATTTTAGGTGGCGCCATTTTTCTTCATCAAAGATCTAACCGTCCAAATATGAAGAACAAAGCGGGTAGGTAGGGGTTGTTTTACTTGAATAATATTAGATTTATTTTTAATGGAATACCACATTTTTTACCCTTTTTTTTCTTTTTTAACGACATTTAGAAATACCTCAAAATCTTTAATACTTATGTGAGTTTTTCTGTGACGAATTGTAACCGTTCATACTGGATTTTATATTTCAGGTTCGACTAACCTGGAAACACTATCAAGAGGAAACTCATCAATTGGAAAAAACTCATTTGAGTCAGGTTTGAACTTGAAAACTTAGAAGAAAACCCGTCACTTGAGAAAAACCCACATTTTTTTTAACTCCAATGCATTTTGGTAAAAGGTATATCACATAATTATTTGTAAACGATTTAACATTAAGTTACATGTAGGATAATTAATCACCAATGCCACTAAGTGATAGATAAGGGATCTTTAACACCAAGGCGTTTTCGATGGTTGACGATCATTAAGGGTAAAGTAGATAATAACGGAACCAAGATACAAATAACAAATATCACAACCTGATCTATTTTTCAGACGCTTTGAAGTTGAATTACGATATAAAGAACATAATGTAATTCAAAACGGTATCTATAGAGCTCCTTCTAAACAATCATGATTTTGATAGATAAAAGATAAACAAAGTTTGAGTTATAATACAGAAACACCATATAAATCTCAAGAACAAGATACAACCGAAGTTTACATAATTTCACTCTGAAATTTTTCGTTCATTCAATCACAACTTTGAAAATATAGATAAACTAAAATTGAATGTGATAAATTAGGAAATTAAAAAGAAAAGTGTTGCTGCATGACATATGAGATCACTTAATTATTTTTAAGCTATAAGCATGGTTGTAAAACTTCCCGAGTACTCTCTCATATTTCCTGAGTGCTTCTCCGACTTAGATGAGTACACTCAACCGCCTAGTTGACTGACTTGGGAACGTCTAGCAACTTTTGCAACCATGACTATAAGTAAGTCTAAAATCTCAACCATGATTGAAGTTCCACCACTCAAAATGAAAACAAAGAGAAAGAAGTGATTGTGCAATTTGTCTATTTGACATTGTTGCGGTGTTTGTTAATTATTTGGAGATTCAACTGTCTGATCGTTTTGATTTTGTACATCGTCTTCATAACATCAAAGGTAGCCTTATCCAACGATCCATATGTGTTCATCATTTCCGGAGTTAAGGTTTTTACACACCTGTTTGTTGCTGTTGTTTTATTGGTGATCAATCCCATTTGTCTTTGTTATTGATTCCATATGTATGATGACTTGTGTGTGCACCTACAATATATAGATAGGGTTTTGTATTGCTCAGATATTGATTATAGTGGATTTAAAGCGGCTCTAGTAGTCTCGTGGTTTCTAAACTCGTTTTGAGAGGTTCTCCAAACTAAAATTTTGTGTTTCTTTATCACATTTAGAATACCTTACTTTGTTTGCATCCTCACATGTTCATTGGGATCAGGAAAGTGTTTTGACCAAATGAAGATGATTCCTGTAATTTAGTTGTACACCATTTGTGGTTGATTGCGTATAATCCCATCAAAGTTGTATCATAGCCATTGACTCTTGTTAATGGGATTGCGACTTGTTTGAATGATAGATGTTAATACAAGCAGGATTGTGAATTTAAATGGTTCTAATTATGATGTTTGGAAAGGCATGATAGATGACCTTCTTTATATGAAGGACTGATATATGTCTGTTTTTTGTATCAATAAACCGGACAACAAAACAGATGATGAGTGAAATATTTTACACATAAATATTTGTGGGTATATTCGACAATGGGTTGATTGATAGATCACGATTGATAGCTCACAGTTAGAGAGACAAACTAAGAGAGAGAGAGGACACTCAACCCCAAGCTACCATTTCTGTTGAGTTCAACGGCTTATAACGAACCGTGAACCAATTCGGTTACATTTACAATTTGACCCTCGGACTATCACTTATTGTCAAAACTAGTCCCTATACTATATAATTGAGCATAATAGGACTAATATACATTTTTCTATGTAACAATACCCTCCGCTAAACAAAATACTTGTCCTCAAGTATGGAAATGAGGAAACCGAAGTTGGAAATCATCAAGATACTCCCAACTAGCTTCAGTGATTGGAAGACCATACCAATGTACCAAAACCTTCACAGCAGCTTTAGACCCTCTTTGGACTAGCTTCCTATCAATGATGGCAAGAGGGTGTCATGAAAAACGAGGAGCACTAGGTAGAGGGTTCACAATAGAGGTATCTCCATGAGCCTGTTTGAGAAGCGACACGTGGAAGACCGGATGTATTTGAGCATCAGGAGGCAAATCCAACTTATAAGCAACACTGCCCACTGCCTCCAAAACCAAATAAGGGCCATAGTACTTCGGACTAAGCTTGGAAAATTTTTGTTGCCTCACAGTCGCCTGCACATAAGGCTGCAGCTTCACAAAGATCCAATCACCAGGCAGAAATGTTCTTTCAGTTCTCTTAGAGCCAGCCAACTGTTTCATACGATTCTTTGCTATAGCTAAATTCCCTTTAAAAGACTGCAAAACAACTCCCTTTCTTGAAATAATTGTTCCACTAAAACATTATCAGTACTATTAGGAATGAAGGGAATGTGAATAGGAGGGTTCACCCCATACAAAGCATGGAAAGGAGAGGTCCGAATAACAGAATGGTAAGTGGTATTGTACCACCATTTAGCTAAAAACAACCATTTAGGCCCTGTTAGGGATTGTCCATGGTCATGCATCTTAAATAGGTCTCCAAGAACCTATTTAAGACTTCAGTTTGCCCATCCGACTAAGGATGATAGGCAGTGGATAAAGCAGCAGTAATGCCTTGCAGTTTCAAAAACTCTTTTCCAAAAAGAACTCAGAAAGAGGGGGTCTCTGTCAGAGACTATAGTACTAGGGCAGCCATGCAACTTGAAAATATTGTCTAAGAACAGTTGAGCTACTTGCAAAGCTGTATAGGGATGAGATAAAGGAAAGAAATGGGCATATTTAGTTAATCTATTGATATGTTCGGAACGTACCTAAAAATAACTATTAAAACCTAGACCTAACCTAGACCTAGACACACCTAATTTTACCGAAACTCCTAAAACTAAACCGAACCTAAAGGCAAGTGTACCTATCGGTGGCAGTATAGCTACAGAAGACCGGATATCGAACCCTAAGGACACTAGATAGCTAGACTCTAACCTAGGACTCTATGAATAGAAATTTGAGAAATTGGTTTTTGAATTAAATTAACTAAATAACTAACTTAACTAAATTAAACAACTAACAACCGACCACTGAGAAAACTTAGGGGAAAACCAGATATGAGAAAGGTACCACCTAGACCTAGAATCCTAATTAATATTAACGACCTCACTCGGTTATGACAATTTTGATGGAACCAGGATCTTAAGACACAACCTCTAGAAACCCTATGAGCCCCCGAATCACTCTCCGGACGTTACTGATAGAATACCTAACGGTTGGAATAAATACACTGGCTTGATTAGTTCACCTTTTGAGTTCTTCCTAATTGACAACTCTATCGCTCGAACAAGCGGTTCACCTTTTAAGTCCTTCCCACTTCAACTACCTTAGGACACCCTCGAAACAATCTAAGGCACCCTAAACTAGCCGGAGCTACCTCTAATTCCTACAACTGACACGACTAGCAAATTAGCTAACAACCCTAGGGAATTTCCTTTTGGGACAATTTTATCCTAGTTCATTAACCAATCCGACTACCCGACAATCTATTACCTTTTGGGTCTCTAGATAGGCAGAATACTAAACTCACAATAATGAAAATTAATCAATTCTATGATCACTAAACCTAGCAACCACAATCAATAGCAAGCACAAAACTAACTATCAAATTACCTAACTCAAACCGAAAGACATTCGCAAGCTAGATAAGAATTAACAAACAATCAAAATTATAATTTTAATACGCACATGCATACAATTGTAGAAAATTAGTGGAATTTAATAGAGTGTCAATCCATCAAGAAAATCGTCATAAACCGAGTAAAGTAATCAACACTAAAAATTCATCATATAGTCTAGGAGGTATAATCAAATTAGCCTACCACCATGTTTGAACCAAAAACGATAATAATAATAATAATAATAATATTGTTCAAGAACATAGTTTTAGACCAACAATCAATCAAGAAAACAAATAAAGAAAAGAACCCGAATTGATGATGTTAATCGAATGGTTGAATCGGGTTGATCTCCTCTTGTTTCCTTAGCCTTTTTCACGTCTAAAATCCGCCTTCAGTTGCTCTAGGATCGGCTAAAAATTAATGTCGAATGGCCCCTAAAACTTTGTTGCGACCGAATGAATGCTCGTGGTAGCCTCCGAGGGGTCTTTTTCTTCTGCCGTTCGTTCCTTTTCTGTTTTGTTGTCAAATTCTATTAAATAAATGTTCACCTAATTATGCCTTCACATTCACGCCACCCATCCAAAAACTCTAGTGAACAGCCCATATAACTTTATTCTTTTTAGTTGCGCAGCCCATCTATTTTAATTTATTTGTTTCCCTCGAGAGTTATATCAAACTACCATATATCCTTTATTTAGAATTCGAAGACCCGAAGTAAAGAATAGTCGGAGCAAATCACTTTGTTTGGCTACTTTCTCTGCATTCACAATTAATCACATGAACTTTCACATGTTTTCAATTCAGCCCCTCAGCCTCTTATGTCAACCTACAATCAAATATTTTTGAACATTTTGAGCATATTGACATAATTAACACAATTAAAAATAAAAGACTCAAACTCACACTAAATTGTACAAAAATGACTCAATACCACATTCAGACTCAAAAGCTATAAAATAGATAAAAACTAAATAAAAATGACTCAAACTCGACTCAAACACTATACAAATGACTTAGGAAAAAGGGATGTGTTTGCAACACATCAAACATCCCCACACTTAATCTTTTTTCGTCCTCGATAAATACTGCAATGGAATCATAACCAGGAACTCAATCTCTAACTTATCAATTATTCAAATTCAGCTTTCAATTAGCAATAGTATTAGCCTAGCTCGATTATTGGTATTTCGATCCGATTAAACCCAACCACCGACCGTTTAGCCCCAAATGCATCAAATATTATCATTTATTTATTTTATCATTAAACCTAATGGATCCCACACTCAAGTCTTTCAATTCATCCTAATCCCATTATTTTTTTATTTTGGCATCTTAATATTTATGTACACATATATCTTTTTAATAGTGGAATTGTATGAATGAATGGATGAATTTTTATTTGAGCTACTTTTTCCTCTTTTTTTTCATTTCTTTTCTTTTTTTTTTCCTTTTTTTTTTGAAATAGAATTGGACTTCACCTAGAGGAGCATCCACTGAGTAGCGAGCCCGATGGGTAGCACATAGGGTATTTAGCTCATACCTAACCTAGAGGCGTATCCTTCAAGTCGCTATCCCAAAGGGAAACACATAGGCTTCGGTATTTTATTCTATTATTTTTTTTTCTAGCTCAAACAAATGGAATGGATTTGCGGAGGCGCCACTATTTACCGAATTTACTTTCGTAAAAAGATAAAAGTGTGCCTAAATTACTAAAAAGATATACACATATGAAAATATTAAAGTTGCAATTTTCTTTATTTCTAAACAGTTTCGGAATCCTCAATCAACCTAAGGCGGGAACCCACTAAAGTTTCATGATCTACATATCAATTAAGCACATTTTATTTATTTATTATTTTTTACGATGCACAAGGATTTTTAAGCCTAGTTAGTCAGCTGGGCCTACCAATACATCGAAACTAGCTAATAAAACAACCAACTATTATATTTTTCAATTAAACACATTCAATTAGAACATTAAACCCCAGTTGTACTATCATTTTCCATTTAGTTGCAGCAAAAATCAGGAACATTTTTTTTTCAAAATTTTCAATTTTTTTGGATTTTTTGATTTTTTTTATTTTTTTGTTGTATTTTTTAAGACTCAAACTAACCTAAAAATAAAAAAAAACACACACGACTCAAGACTAAAGACGTAGTCTTCCCATCCCCACACTTAAACGACACATTGTCCCCAATGTGTGATGAGAAGAAAATAATCAGAATAAAAATAAACACACTAAAAATCAAAAATAAAATGCAAAAATAAATAACAAAAATAAATGAATGGAACAAACTCCCCTGATTTTTGATTTGGATGAATGACAGGCGAGCTTGCATCCCAGGTTCTCCATTAAATCTTCATGAGCATCTCAACGCGAACATCATCGAACCTGCAAAGCAAAAACAAACAAAACAAAAACACTCGACGAAAACACAAATAAGTCACGAAAAATAAAAATAAATAAGAACACAAACTAAAATAAAAACTAAAAATTGCAAAAATTAATGACTGATTCACAAACTTTACAACCCGGGCACTATGTCAATTCAGCTCAAAATCACTAATCCAACCTCCCAATCTATCAATCTGGAGGCTTCGACTTAACATTCTTCATAATCATGACCCTAAACATCAAATCATTTAGAATTTCTAAGGCCCCAAACAACCAACCTCCTAAAATCATACCTATAAACCAGTCGACCCACCAATGTTTAAACCTACCCGGAATTAACTTAATAACTATGATAAAGCTCATCCTAGGGTCATTCTTACAACTAAATTCCTCTAACGTCCCCACACTTGGACTAAACACATGGTCATCCTTATCACTAGCTAACCTACCAAGTGGGACGTCTTCTAACACCTCATCACCTTCCTTCACTATCGGGTCCTCACACCTTAGCACGTCCCGAATGGAGATTGAGTACGGTTCATGCTTCGGTGCTTTCGCCTCGCTAACCTCACAAAATTCTTCCTCGAGTGGGACGTGTTCACCCTCAACGGTCGGCTCCCCGTATAACATCTCTTCTAGCTTTTGCAAATCACCCTCCGGGTCAAACCGATCCTCATCTAACGCTTCTGGTGACATCGTCGTCCACTCCTCACCAAACATTTCTACCATTTGTGCTTCAAATAAATCATCTGAATCACCCTGTTGAAGCACCTCCTCACATCCGTCCTCAGCTACCTCATTACTAGTTGCACTCGCTGCGATCTCATCCTCACACTCTTCATCCCACACAATGTCGTCCTCTTCCTCCGACCAATCCCAAATTGGATCCGAAGAGTATGCATCCTCATCAACCATGTCATCATTCCGTGGGAGTACTCCTCATCTCTATACTGCTAGTGATGTCATCTTCTGGATCATTCTCCTCCACTATCGAATCTTCCTTTTCTACAATCTCAGCAGGCGTCTGTTGAAATATTATTTGTCCATTGATTCAGATCACAGTCATCATCATCCCAAATCCATTGTATACCCTGAGTAACCGGAGGTGGGACTTCAGCGTCCATTAACGTCTCCTGATATCGGATTTCCTCAAACACCGTCCTTGATGACTCCCCTGTACGCCTTTCTCTTTCCTCTCGCTCTCGGAAGATCCTTTGACAAATTTCTCTACAAATACCAACGCGAACCGGACAAATATCATGGTAGTGGTGTGGTCCACCGCAGCTCATACAACGTGGCATGTTTTCCTCCTGAAGCCGTTTTATCAACCTAAGATATTCCTCTGCAACCTCGATGCCTCGAGGTAACCTAGGATCATATCTACTCCATGTAGCCATATCATTCAAGAATTGTTGGAGGTTAACAATAAAGCTCTGTAGATCAATAGTGGCCATGGCGAAAAAAAACAAAATACACAGCAAAATAAATAAATAAAATAAAATAAAAAAAAACTAAAAAAAACTAGCCTAAAACTCTAGACTCAAGAATGGAAATCCTAAGAACTCTAGTCACGGAAAACCTAAGAAAAAGACTCAAAATTTCCTAATCACGACCTAAGTTAATCTTGCTATTGCCAAGTGTCCCCGGCAACGGCGCCAAAAACTTGATGTGTTCGGAACTGTACCTAAAAATAACTATTAATAACCTAGACCTAATCCTAGACCTAGACACACCTAATTTTACCGAAACTCCTAAAACTAAACCGAACCTAAAGGCAAGTGTACCTATCGGTGGCAGTATAGCTACATGTAAGACCGGGATATCGAACCCTAGGGACACTATGATAGCTAGACTCTAACCTAGGACTCTATGAATAGGAAAATTGAGTAATTTTGAAATTGGTTTTTGAATTAAATTAACTAAATTAACTAACTTAACTAAATTAAACAACTAAACAACTACCGACGACTGAGAAAACTTAGGGGAAAACCAGATATGAGAAAGGTACCACCTAGACCTAGAATCCTAATTAATATTAACGACCTCACTCGGCTATGACAATTCTGATGGAACCAGGATCTTAAGACACAACCTCTAGAAACCCTATGAGCCCCCGAATCACTCTCCGGACGTTACTGATAGAATACCTAACGGTTGGAATAAACTACACTGGCTTGATTAGTTCACCTTTTGAGTTCTTCCTAATTGACAACTCTAACGCTCGAACAAGCGGTTCACCTTTTAAGTCCTTCCCACTTCAACTACCTTAGGACACCCTCGAAACAATCTAAGGCACCCTAAACTAGCCGGAGCTACCTCTAATTACCTACAACTGACACGACTAGCAAATTAGCTAACTAACCCTAGGGAATTTCCTTTTGGGACAATTTTATCCTAGTTCATTAACCAATCCGACTACCCGACAATCTATTACCTTTTGGGTCTCTAGATAGGCAGAATACTAAACTTACAATAATGAATAATTAATCAATTCTATGATCACTAAACCTAGCAACGCACAATCAATAGCAAGCACAAAACTACAACTATCAAATTACCTAACTCAAACCGAAAGACATTCGCAAGCTAGATAAGAATTAACAAACAATCAAAATCATAAATTTAATACGCACATGCATACAATTGTAGAAAATTAGTGGAATTTAATAGAGTGTCAAATCCATCATAGAAAATCGTCATAAAACCGAGTAAAGTAATGCAAACACTAAAAATTCATCATATAGTCTAGGAGGTACTTAATCAAATTAGCCTACCACCATGTTTGAACACAAAAATCGATAATAATAATAATAATAATCATTAGTTCATAGAACATAGTTTTAGACCAAACAATCAATCAAGAAAACAAATAAGAGAAGAAGAACCCGAATTGACTGATGTTAATCGAATGGTTTGAATCGGGTTGATCTCCTCTAATCGATTTCCTTAGCCTTTTTCACGTCTAAAATCCGCCTTCAGTTGCTCTAGGATCGGCTAAAAATTAATGTCGAATGGCCCCTAAAACTTTGTTGCGACCGAATGAATGCTCGTGCGTAGCCTCCGAGGGGTCTTTAATTAACTTCTGCTCGTTCGTTCCATGGTGAAAGCAATTTCTGTTTTGTTGTCAAATTCTGATTAAGACTAAATGTTGGCAGCCTAATTATGCCTTGCACATTCACGAACGCAGCCCATCCAAAAACTTCCTAGTCGAATTTCAGCCCATATAACTGTTATTCTTATTTACGTTGACGCAGCACGCATCTATTTTAATTTATTTGTTTCCCTCGAGAGTTATATCAAACTGAACCATATATCCTTTAATTTCAGAATTCGAAGACCCGAAATAAAGCCTAGTCGGAGCAAATCACTTTGTTTGGCTACTTTCTCTGCAAACTTCACAATTAATCACATGAACTTTCACATGTTTGTCAATTCATGCCCCCTCAGCCTCTTATGTCAACCTACAATCAAATATTTTTGAACATTTTGAGCATATTGACATAATTAACACAATTAAAAATAAAAGACTCAAACTCACACTAAATTGTACAAAAATGACTCAATACCACATTCAGACTCAAAAGCTATAAAATAGATAAAAACTAAATAAAAATGACTCAAGCTCGACTCAAACACTATAAAATGACTTAGGAAAAAGGGATGTGTTTGCAACACATCATCTATCCACTACCACCAGAATAGTATCCTTGCCCACTGCTTTAGGTAACCCAGAAATGAAATCCATTGACAAATCAGTAAAAACTGATTGAGGAGTAGGCAGAGGTTGAAGCAGACCAGGATAAGCAACATGTTCATATTTAGCCCTTTGGCAAACTTGACACCCTTTAACAAAAGACCTGA
Organism: Deinandra increscens subsp. villosa; assembly: GCA_039602395.1. Classification (NCBI taxonomy): domain Eukaryota; kingdom Viridiplantae; phylum Streptophyta; class Magnoliopsida; order Asterales; family Asteraceae; genus Deinandra; species Deinandra increscens. The sequence goes on along the minus strand of JBCNJP010013169.1, from coordinate 2,320 downwards.
CATCATTAGTGCATCCCTTCCAGTAGAACATATGTTTCAACCTATGTAATGTGGGATGGAACCCTGAGTGACCCCCAGTAGCAGAAGTATGAACCAAGTGTAAAATCTCCTGCCTCAAGTCTGTAATCATCTTACCTATAGGTAATCTATGATCCCTAAGCAAAACTGTACCATTCCAAGACCATTTTTGAGAAGCCTTACCTTGTAATATTTCTTGAATTTTACCTTGAATATGGACATCTTGTTCCCAAGATTTCTGAACCTTGGACCACAACAGAGGTTGTAAAGAGCTCAACCCCATTTGAAATAAGGAACTACCCTCCACTCTGGACAAAGCATCAGCAGCTTGATTCTCTGCCCCTTGCTTATAAACTATATCATAAGTGTAGCCCATCAATTTGCATAACCAGGTTTGTTGCAATGGTGTGGTAATTTTTTGTTCTAATAAGTGTTTTAGGCTCTTCTGATCAGTTCTGATGGTGAACTTATTCAAAATCAAATATTGATGCCACTGCTTCACAGCTAAAAGGATAGCAAGTAATTCCTTTTCATAAACAGAAAGGGACAACTGTCTAGGGGATAATGCCTTGCTTAAAAAAGCAATTGGGTGGCCATCTTGCATCAATACAACTCCTAAACCTTTAGAAGAGGCATCTGTTTCTACAACAAAAGGCTTAGCAAAGTTTGGCAAAGCCAAAACAGGAGCTGTGAGCATAGCAGCTTGAAGTTCCAAGAAAGCTGTTGTAGCCTCATTAGTCCAAACAAAAGAGTCTTTTTTAAGAAGGTTAGTCAATGGCTTTGCAATCAGACCATACCCCTTAATGAACTTCCTGTAGTACCCAGTTAAACCCAAAAAACCCCTTAATTGCTTAATAGAAGTTGGTTGTGGCCAATCTTTAATGGCCTGCAATTTAGAAGGGTCAGTTGCCACCCCTTTTTCTGAAATAACATGACCCAAATATTCTACAGAAGCCCCTCCAAAAGAACATTTAGATCTTTTAGCCATGAGTGTATTTGATCTAAACAATTTGAATACTTGTTCTAAGTCCAGCAAATGTTGGGACATTGATTTGCTGTACACCAATATGTCATCAAAAAAATACTAGAGTGCATTTTCTGAGTAATGGCTTAAAAACATCATTCATCAAAGCCTGAAAAGTAGCTGGAGCATTAGTGAGCCCAAATGGCATCACTAAAAACTCAAACAGCCCTTGGTGGGTTCTGAAAGCAGTCTTGGATATGTCAGAAGGATGCATTCTAACTTGGTGATATCCAGACCTAAGGTCCAATTTAGAAAAAACAGTAGCCCCTTGCAGCTCATCCAACAACTCATCTATTAAAGGTATAGGGTATCTGTTTTTGATGGTAGCTTCATTTAATTTCCTGTAATCTATACACATCCGCCAACTCCCATCTTTTTTCTTCACTAAAACTACTGGAGAAGCAAATGCACTCACTGACACCTCTAATGACCCCTAAATCCAACAGTTCTTGGGTCATTTTTTCTATGACATCCTTCTGCCCAGCAGGATATCTGTAAGCTTTGAGGTTAATGGTTTTGGTCTCATCTACCAAAGTAATCCTATGATCATAAGGCCTGGAAGGAGGCAACTGAGTAGGTTCCTTGAAGATGTCATCATACTGCAGTAGTAATGATTGTAGCAGGGCATCCTTAGAAACACCTTGGACAGAAGGTTCATGTTGGAACTTACCATTACTGTCACTGATACTGTACAGATGACAAGAAGCTAGAGCAGGTGTTCTACATAACAGGGTAGACATCCCTTCCATAGAACTTAAAGTGACCACTGTATTAGATTCCAATCCTTTTAAAACAAACACTTGATTGTTCATTTTAAATTTCATAGTCAACTGTTTAAAGTTCCAAGTAATATCATCTAATTCCCTTAACCACTGTACACCCAAAACCATATCATAACTGTTAAGAGGAATTAAAAGTACATCAGTCTTAAACCAACTACCCTGCATCATCCATTGAAAATCTGAGCATACTTGCATACATTGAATGGTGTTACCATCAGCTATAGTAACTTTGAAATCTGGAACAGTGGTAGTAGGACAATGTAGTTTAGCTGCTAACTCACTATTAATGAAATTGTGAGTAGATCCAGAGTCAATTAGGATCTGCAATTGTCTAGTGCCTATAGTTCCCAAAATTCTCATGGTAGAATAAGAAGGAACTCCCATGATGGCATGTAATGAAATGTGTGGATCAGGAGGGATAACTACAGAATCAATTTCTTGAATTACATCATCCATTTCTTGGATTGTTGATACATGGTTCCTGATCGTCATGTGA
>JBCNJP010013168.1:0-12721 GCA_039602395.1 Deinandra increscens subsp. villosa | reverse complement strand
ATATATATATATATATATATATATATATATATATATATATATATGTTAGGACCGATTTTCACTACGAGAATCTCGATTTTGAGCAAGAACGAGTTCGGATTCGAAAACTCAAAACAAATGAAGAAGATGATGATGATGAATCATGAATAATCATAAACAAGAAAGATGAAGAACATATCGAATGATTTCATATAACCGAATGATTAGAATCAAGAAATCATGAAGAACACATTCTCTCTATAGAATCCATGACTCACTCTCTCTCTAGAATGGAAATCTCACACTGTTCAAGAAATTCATCATCTCCACATTCGGAGAGTCCTTTACTTGTAATGGGCACCCTCACTATATATAGTGAGGGTGACTAACGACATAAAAACATAACGAATTAACAGAAATTACAAGTAAAGATAAATAACATAAACTGTTAATTAAATCAAAGCTGATTAAATTAATCCGAAGCTTGACTCGCTCGAACCGATCTTCCGTTGACTTTTACGTTGACCGTTGACCCGAACGGTTGACTTTTCCAGAAAACGGTCTTCGGTCCAATATCGCAAGCCTCGATCATCACAACCCAGTCTCTAAATTGATTCACATGGATTCTTCAGTCGAATGCTTCGGTAAACATATTTGATGGCGTCAGTCACATAAATTTTTGTTCTAACAATTTCCCCCTTGACTGATGCTTTCAAATCTGTTCAACTGCTGAAGAATCGCTCTGTCGTACATCTTCAATGAGAAACTGATAAACCCGAGACAATCTGTCGTAGAGATTCCCCCTCTGAAGAAGCTTCTTCTGTTCTCGTTGCTCCAGTTCGAGATCCAAGTGTTCCGCTCAGTCGGTTCACACGGTCGGGTACAATACTGAGAAAATGCTGAACATCGGAGTCATAACCGCAACAAATTGAATCAGATAAACCAATCAAACACTGAAAATGCTCTAACTCCGGATAATCGACCCGATATCCAAATTCATAATAATTCCTCCTATTTCTCTAAATCTCCCCAAAAACATCAAGTCGGAAGCGTAAAAACAGATGCGGAGAGTCGAACCGTCGCGATCGGTTGCCTAGAGAAACCAGATAAACAATCTTGAAATCGGACAATCTCGCGAAAAACCGGAAGCCGGATGCTGACAGTTGTGAATAATCCGTGTAACTGAGGTTGGATGCGAAAATAAAGTAAACTGTTAAATTTCTTCAAAAAAACGGTCATCCGAGAGATTTAATCGGATAAATTCCAATATTTAACTGAGATTCCAGTTAATCCGGTTAGTTGACGACAGCGCTGCATCTACTAAAAATAAACCGTGAGATATAATGAGAAAGCCGAGTAATTAACCGGATAATAAAGCTAACCCGTCAGTGATCGATAGCAAACGTTGCGCGCGACATCAATAAACGAGAACCCCAATAAAATGAAATAAATCCAAAACCAATAAAAATATTTTTCTGAAATTCCGTCGCGGCGTTATCTCGGTTTGTCTAGTAAAAGACTAATAAAAATACCCCGCGTTTGACGAAGATGCTGAAAAATTCATTAGTATTAATTAAATCCAAAAAAAAAACCTTAATCCATGTGAAAAAATCGCAGCCAATCAGGATTTGAGATTCAACTTGATCTAACGGTGTGGATTTGAGGGATCTGATGGCCATGGTTGGTGATCCGTGGGAGGTGGTGGCAGCCCAATCAGAAACAGGCTGAAAAAGCACACTTGATAATCCAACGGTCCAGATTTAATTGATCCAGCGGCCAGAAGATGGATACAGCTGCTGATCCATGTGGAATAGGCGCTGGCCAATAGCAGGCCGACAACAGCAGCCTCTAACGGCTTTCTTTACTTGTCAGCTGGCCCACGCGCTAAAATCCTTTCAACGGATTCTTTTCTCCAGGCCGGACCCACCCCTTTTCTTAGACCAATAGAGTTTCGACAACAGCAAATGATGACATTGTTTGACCGACAAGATGAGGAGAGAGACATTCTGTTTCGGCCAATGGCGGCCCGCCACGTCACCTTCTTCTCCTTTAATCTGCGAAACCCTAATCTGGCCGGAACAGACCACCGGAAATACGTGAACCCGCCGGAAAAACGTGTTTGAGCCATAACTCCCATGATACTCAACGAAAATTCGCGAATTTTATGTCCCTGAACTCGTGAGCTCATGCTCTACAACCTTTAACGATCAAAAACCTCTGAAACGACCTCGAACGAAGACCCAGTAAACAAGTCCGCTAACGAAAAACAAGTCCGCTAAAGGTCTGAGAAGTTCGCTAAGATACTCCTGAAGTTCGCTAAGGAACAAGTCCGCTAAAGCAAAATAAGTTCGCTAAGAATCGGAACAAGTTCGCTAAGAAGAGGAGAAGTTCGCTAAGAGGAGAACAAGTTCGCTAAGGCAATCTTCAAACCTTCAAAACTGATGAACAATTCTGGAAAATCGATGAACATGAAGAACTTACATGTGAACTTGAATCTGCCCAAAAATGAATGAAAAACCCGTAATGATGCACGATATGAGAAGCTAAACCATCCACGACAATGTTGTGGCCACCAACACTTCATTAACAGTAGCTAATCGGATCAAAACAGTCTTCAAAATCTGCAAATCTTCAAGAACACGAAGAACACACACTTACATCGTCAGTGTGTGTTTTTCCAGATCCGCTCAAACCGTTGAGATTCAGACGAAACGGATGCTTCCAATGGATCCGGAACGCGTTTTCCACTGAGAATCATACCTCATATCATCCAAATCCATGAAGAAATGCCTAGAAAACGAAGAATCAAAGCCAAAAATCTTCAAAAACTTCAAATACGGGAAAAACTTCAAAGTTCCAAAAATAGCTTCGGATCTTCATTTCTCCACCAAATCTGAAGATGTAGAACATAAACAAACATAAGGATGAACTCCATAACACGAATCAAGCATCCATATCATCAGAATCCATCAAGAATCATCCAAAATGAAGAAAAATATAGAAAAAAGTCTCTAAAAAATAAGTTTTCTCATCTTCACCATTCAAGCTCAAAATCACAGATTCGAGTGACCAGATTCACGGTGAGATGAATCTGATCGGTACCCGCTCTGATACCATTTGTTAGGACCGATTTTCACTACGAGAATCTCGATCTTGAGCAAGAACGAGTTCGGATTCGAAAACTCAAAACAAATGAAGAAGATGATGATGATGAATCATGAATAATCATAAACAAGAAAGATGAAGAACATATCGAATGATTTCATATAACCGAATGATTAGAATCAAGAAATCATGAAGAACACATTCTCTCTATAGAATCCATGACTCACTCTCTCTCTAGAATGGAAATCTCACACTCTACAAGAAATTCATCATCTCCACATTCGGAGAGTCCTTTACTTGTAATGGGCACCCTCACTATATATAGTGAGGGTGACTAACGACATAAAAACATAACGAATTAACAGAAATTACAAGTAAAGATAAATAACATAAACTGTTAATTAAATCAAAGCTGATTAAATTAATCCGAAGCTTGACTCGCTCGAACCGATCTTCCGTTGACTTTTACGTTGACCGTTGACCCGAACCCAGTCTCTAAATTGATTCACATGGATTCTTCAGTCGAATGCTTCGGTAAACAGATTTGATGGCGTCAGTCACATAAATTTTTGTTCTAACAATATATATATATATATATATATATATATATTGATCTTTATACAAAGATTTTCATCAGATCCTATACAAAAATCTATCTAACTAGCTAAGACCTAGCATCCGACATATAGTCTTCATCATCAATGAAGCTGCTGCTGCTGTCATCAGGAAACAACTTTTGACCAGGCGGCAATCTCGGTCCCAACTCGGAGGTTCTGTAGGTGGAATCCCTGTTCCGGATTAAAAACACATCCAGCTCTCTCTCCCCCTCTGGTCCCTGGATATGAAGTTTCATATCCCTTACAACTTCGGGAGTGATGAAATTAGCGTACTCAAGCCCGTATTTGATGGACAGAGGTGGGATCCTCCAGTAAATGAGGAAATACCCAATCGATGTGTGGTTTAGGTATTGCACCATTTGATCCAGATCATGACAATCAAATTTGCGAATGTCGACATAGTCGACATAATCTACATTTCCCTTCCACACATCCTGGCCGGCGGTATTCCGATGGAAATCGCCACAGTGATGGACCTTTAGGGTGAACCTCCGACCACCTGTAAAAAACCCAAATGCAGAGTAGAGAGTAAGTAACTAAAAAACATAAAACCCTAAAAATAAAAACGTACAGCCATTGTTGAGTGAAAATACACTTACGGGGAGTCTTGCCGTAGTAGGGTGCTGGTTCATTAACACCCCTAATCCTCCATTGTTTACCAAAGGCAGCCATTGATCGATTGAAGTTTTTTTTCTTGTTGATCAGGAAATACGTTCGTACAGAAGATTTTGGTGGTGAAAAAGTGGAAATTTAAAGGCAGACAGGGCACGCTACCAGCTATGGTGGGAAGAAGTGGAAAGGTCAGGCCAAGGTAACCGTGTATATTTATTACCTTTACCACGCAAATCCTGTTTTTACCGTGTCTATTTATTACCTTTAGTAACGCAAATTTTGTTTATCAATTATTTCTTATGTGATGGGAGTAATTAAATAAGTTCTGGTTAAAATATAACCAATTAACACTTTTGTCTCAATGGTTCTTCTTAATCTTGTAGTGAGTTCCTTTCTTTTGACTGACCCAGGTTCAAGCCTTGTTTGCTACAATATATAATTTTTTATTGTCTAATAGTGGATGACAAGATTTATAAACTGGCTATATTTTAATTCTTCAATAAATTGGAACAAGAACAAAACCGTATGAACTAACAAGAACAGAACCGTATGAAGGTTCAAGCCTTGTTTGCTACAATTTATAATTTTTGATTGTCTAATAGTGGATGACAGGATTTATAAACTGGCTAGATTTTAATTCTTCAATAAATTGGAACAAGAACAAAACCGTATGAACTAACAAGAACAGAACCGTATGAAGGTTCAAGCCTTGTTTGCTACAATTTATAATTTTTGATTGTCTAATAGTGGATGACAGGATTTATAAACTGGCTAGATTATAATTCTTCAAAAATTTGGAACAAGAACAAAACCGTATGAACTAACAAGAACAGAACCGTATGAACTATAATTCCTCAGGAAGAACAGGAAGAATAGAACCGGATGAACTAGAGTTCTTCAGGATCAAGAGTAATTATTCAGTAATAGAACAGGATGAACTACAGTTCTTCAGGATGAACCAGATAAACTAGAGTTCTTCAGGATGAACTATATATACTATAGTTGTTATTTCTGTACGTAGTCTATTGGATATTCTCATGTATTTAAACCCATTATCTAGTGAATTAAAATCATTCTGGTTGAATACAATTCTTTATACACTAATATTTAGTCACACAACCTAATATATATATGTAGAAGACTATAACCTTAGGGAGAAGATTTCATCCGGATTGAGAGAAGATGAACAGAAACGGATGAAAAATACATTATATTAAATTAAAAATCAATTCATTACATAAAAGGGAAAAGAAGCGGCTGAAGACAAATCCCTCTTTGCTTTCTCACATGGTTGCTTTAACAAACACAATTACATACACATAATCCAAAGGGGGTATGATTCCATTAATACATTGATCTATAAAATTACAACTTTAAAACTACTAACTTAAAGGGAAAAGAAGCGGTTGAAGACAAATCCCTCTTTGCTTCTCACATGGTGCTCTAGAGAGATTGTCTGAGAATCATCATATAACGGCTACTTGCTGCTTTCTCACATGCACTTGCTTCTGATCAACTGAAAATGGTGAAGAAGTGGTTGGAAGAAATCAGGTTCATGGGGCCAGACGCGAGAGAAGCACCTGGACAATACAGGTGCTGCAAACCACAACATGTGCCGGCCCTTGCCGCTGACTTTACAAAATTATATAATAACTTAAAATCTGCTCCCAGGAGTTATGAAGCCGAAACCCTTGGTGTCGTTGAACCACTTCACGGTACCTGATTTCCTACCGCCTTCGTCCGCCATTTTCGTTTTCAGATTGTCTGGGGCTGAGGGAACAGAAAATGGTGATGAAGCATCTCTTTTGCTACATCTCCTACATCGTTACCCTTCCACAATCCAACATCGTTATCCGGGCCATTTGAGTGATTGGTACCACCCAATGTTGCAACTAAAGTTAGTTCTATTATTAATAACAATAATAAATCATAATTTATCAAGCACATTATAAATTAATCAAGGAATGAGTAAAAGAAAGAAAGGAGGGTAGTGAGATCAACTACCTTGTTCAAGTTTAGGGTTGTAACAAACAGGGCATGCAAACCTCATCATAGGCCCTTACTGCTGATTGTTATAAAATTATATAATAACTTAAAATCTGCTCTCAGTAAAGCATTTGTATGAACCATTAGAGACTCCTCGTCTCCATGGTTTCCACAATAACTAAAAATCTGCTCCCAGGAGATACAGAGCGCAATGTTTCCCTGCATAATAAAACATTACCAAATCTGAGACGAAAATTTCAATCGAACTTCAGTGGTGAAGATGATAACTTACCGTTTTCCACATACGGATGACACCAATTCCACATTTTTTTCCGGCGATGATGGACGAAAAACAGAGAGAGAGACTGGGAGAAAAGGGGCATGGTGGAGATGATGATGAAAACTGATACAGAGATAATTAAGTATATATCGATACTCGAGGGGCGTGGTAGATGGAGATTTGAAAGATAAAGTAAATGAAAAAGTAAATGAAATAATCATGATTACAAGCGCCGTCGACTGTTTGTCTTCTTTTAGCCACCTAAAATTAATATACCGTGACCATTTGTCATAATTTGTCACGCAACCAATGTTTAATATGAGTGGCCATATCACAAGATAATAAAAAATGATAAACATATAAACACAAATCTTCTCTTTTTCGCCACGCGTTTAATATTACCGTGACCATAAAATAGATTTTTGTCACTCACAACCTACCATTTAGTCACGGTTAATATATGTGGCCATAGGTAATAGATTTTTGTCACTCACAACCTACCGTGACCATTAGTCATCTAATATTTAGTCACACAACCTAATAACAGTGGCCATATGTACTAGCTTTTAGCTACATAACAAAGTAAAAAGCGTGGCCATTGCTCACATTTAGCCACACATAATATATACTTAATAGTTTTGTTTTCTTTTAATTTACTAAGTAATAAAATCTACTCTTTCGTCACACAACATTATTTAAGCGTGGTCATACATTCCTTTTTGGTCACAAGATTAAAAAATCATAAAAATTCCGTCGCCGTTTGGTGCATTTCGCCACTCTTTTTTAAGTGTGACAAATAAGTGCCACATGTTTTTGTAAAACAGTGGCTAAAGCCACTGCAACTGATTGTTGTTGTCACATAAACAAAAAAATACGTGGCTAAAAGGGTCCAAAGGCTATATATTTGGCCACAGGTACAAAATATATGTGGCTAAAACGAGAATTTCTTACCTTTGGCCACGTTTTTTTACAAAACAGTGGCTATGCGATATCAAAAAAACCGTGGCCAAAGCCACTTTTTGACGTAGTGTGTTATGTGATAAACGGTATAGGGGGTCAAGGGTACATGTTGGATAGTATGAGGGCTATTTGTGTGAATATTAATAATTGTCAATGGATCATGTACTTAAGCAACGTTAATGAATGAGTAGGGCATCGATGAATTTGAGAAATCGTCTTCTTCCTTTTAAGTTTTCTTCTTCTCTTCTAATTGATCATCAACCTTTATCGATCAAGATACTTTTGATCGTATCAGTTTGTTGAGTTTATTTCCATGTATTTTATGAGATAGTCCCCTGTTAGATAGATAGGTTTCCTGTCCCTAATTCCTTGTATCCTTTAATAGTTTTCTATTTGAAATTGGTTTTGTATTTCACTTATGAATAGTTGGAGTTACAAGTGGAGTTACAAGAATCTTATAATTTTTTTATAACATGCTCTGACATTGAATTTATAGAAAATTATAGGTTGGCTTTTAAACATTTAAACGATTTAAGACTTAAAATAAGCATAAACAGATTAAGATCTTTAATAAATGGATTTGAATTTGTATTGAGGTTAAATGGATTGTCACTAAATTTATATTATCTAGACCTTTACTCTTAAAGTGTTTGTTAATGTGCTTGATTTTGTAGCAAGTCCCATATTGTTTGCTAATATAGTGTTTTGACACCTTCAAACATTCAATTAAGAGTTAAAATAACCAGAAATAGATAAAAGTCTTTTAATAAATCGGTCTGAATTTATCTGGTAAATTCGGTTTGTTTTAATTTCTAATGAGTTGCTAGCAACAATTATAGAAAGTTTGTTTCTATGTTAAAAGTTTTGTAATTTCCTGTCTGTGTTAGGTGTTGTGTGTCATGATCTGTTTTTGTTGAGCCTTATTAGATGTTATAATTCTTATAGTTTAACCAAGCCCATAAGTTTCGGATTTCAACCTTTCTATCCATATCAAATACAACCAAACTGAAACAAATGCAGAGACTCTCGACAATGAGGGCAGTTATGTTTGAATGATAACATCCCACATTATACACGTGTTTATTGCCCATGTCATGGTAGGTTATCGACATTAGTTTCACACGACCTCATATTTAATCATTTTACTAAATGCCTTTCTAAAACAAGCCGACTCCGCCGCGAAGCGCGGATCGACCCACTTGTCTATTACATAACAAAAACCACATGAAAAGCTTCACATCATACATAATTATATATGCAACACACGATCTCACCTCACTTGATTTATGGTTTATAGGCATGCGACAACTTTAATAACTTCAGCATACCACACATGTAATACACAATCTCACATTAGAATTTAGAGGCATGTAACACTTTAATAACTATAAATTAATTCGCTATCACATAACATAGATAATTAGTTAACCAATTTCACAACACATCTGCTTTGTTGAAGAATAAGATTTCCAAACCTTACTTGTGAGTCAAACCAAAACCGGCCACTAAAACTCCACTCGATTTTGACCCATTAAACACTAGTTCAAAGTTTAAACATTCGTTACCATTTTACCTAAAAACACACTTTATACGTGTCTCAGCCCAAAATACATAAAAACAGCTACAAGGTCTTGTAGAACTCATCTCAATTGTTTAAAACGTTAAACTACACTTCTTAGCACATTTTGAAGCAAAATCTCCATGAAATCCACCCTAGTTGTCGGTGGCTGCAGTACGGAATTGTTGTTGTTGATGATGAGAGTTGGGTGTTTTCTCGCCATCAATGAACCGCTGCTTGACATTTGTCGATGATGGCGTATGTCCGGGTCGGATGACGTCACAAGGAGATAGACACACACAGCCAACCCGAAATACCGCACGATTCACGAGTGTCGGCATCGCAACCTGCCGACCGACAAGCAACACAGAAAAAGAGTCGGCCCTCACCAGGGTCGACACACAACATCCATCAAGGCTCGACCCCAAGGGAGTCGACCAACCATCCGCTCAGTGTCGGCTAGATGACACATACAATAGCCGACACTCGAGCACGACAAGTCCGAGACGGACACCACAGACCAAGGCTCCCACAACGACAGGTCGGCGTGCCGACACCCGACTTGACCACACATTTAATGCGATCAGTGGCGAACCCATAAATTTTTTCATGGGGGTCAGGAATTTTATGATTCAAAATTATCTACTGTCAAATATTAAAATTTTCAAATCGATATGAGTCGGGTCAGATGGGATCACATGATAAAAAGGTTATAAAAAGATAAAACCAAACTTAAAAATACGATACTCCTGAATTTACTTTTTAGGGAGAATGGATTCAATTTTTTTAAGGTAGAATGGATTAATTTAAAGAAAAAGTTATATATGATTGTTACGTTTCTTAATTAAATTTAGAACAAATTGATTAAATAAACTAATAAAGACAATTACATTCTCAAAATGATTCGCTACAATATATTAAAAGAAGGGTTTTGTTTTTGAACAGAAGTAAAAAACCAAAGCCCAAACAATAAAACTCAAAAACCCTCTATTAAAGGGCGATTATATGTAAATAATCACTTTTGTTAAATTCACAACTTCCGTACGATCGTTTGCATCAAAAGTGGTTAACGTGTTGTAACGACGAAACCTTAAAATTCAGGACCTCCCTCCTTTTCCATGATCGTTTATCGCCAAACGACCGCTCAAACAATCGTTTTTCTCCAAACGATCGTAGGGATGTTTTTTTAACACTTTTCCTTATAAATTTAGCCAAACCCCTATTAAAAAGTTCTATCTTTAATATAGATTGTATTAAAATATTACAAAATAATAAAAATCAAATACAAAAATCACAATTTAATCAAACCTTACTTCTCTGTACCCATCATGTCATTCATGTTCAAGTTCCAATAAAAATCACTTTCTTCAAAAAACAAAAAACAAAAAACAAAAAACAAAAGGACGCATTTTCTTCTTCGTTGACATTCTTCATCTTCTTTCTAACTCTACCTGCAACAATGGCGGATTGAAGAAACTAAAACCTTTTTTTTTCGTTTTAACCGGGTCATTGTCAAGGTTTCATGGGGTCGGTGATAAAATTTCTTGGGGTTCGGTCGAAATGAGATCATATATATAACTCTAGAACTGAAAAATTCATGGGTGTCGACCGAACCCCATGAGACAAGCATAGGTCCGCCCCTGAATGCGATTACCCAAAATGTGTACTGCAGGAACTTGGCACAGTCCAAGACGTAGACCTGCAACATACCTCCTTTGGGCAATTAGCATTAATGACGATACAAGACAAAGGTTGAGGGTTATAAATACACCCCAACCACCAGGTTAGATCTCATTCAATGCGCTTAGCTTCGACCTGATTACACTTAATCTATCGAAACGCATACTTATTCTCACACCCGAGCTTGGTCGCAGGACACCCTGTCCTGCCCTCCAAGAACAACGGTGTTTCTTTGTTTTGCAGATAACAACCGAGCTGAGACCCTCCTGACCGAAGGCTTGATGTTCTCCCATCTTTGTAGTCGTCCTATCAGAGTGGCTCGTCCTAGACTTCGGCCTATCTAGCCATTCTCGGTAGCCCGATTCTACATTGGCGCCATCCGCACGGTTATCAACACAATTTCCATGATGCCTGATCAACAAAATGAGCGAATCTAGAAAGTAGGTGAAAGAGACTTGATAACACAAGGAAGATCAAATCTAGAATGAAGAACAACACTTTATTGAGCTTAAGAAATCTGATCGTAAACACAAGAGTGGCTGAAATCGGAATCTCCAAAGCTAGAGAATCATAAACACTAAGGGTTTATATACTACCCCTTTACAAAACCTAATCCAATCATAAACATAAAACCGGCCCACATGGCCCAATCATAAACTATTCTAAGCCCAATACCAATCAAGCCCACATCTAATGTTCATGCCTTAAATGATAGCCCAACAATCTTCCCCTAGGCATGAACCATTAGTCCGTCTATGGCAGCAGCAGATCAAATCTGAAAGTATTCTGCACATTGCTCGACCACCATTCGTTTGCTACAATCCGGTTTGCAGTTCCATGGAAGATCCCCACCCGTATAGCATTCTCAAGGTCATTCTCATCACTGAGAATTGGTTGGGAGGCGAGGAGCTTGATATCTTTTTCTCCAAACCTAAGCAGGTCAACCGGATCATAGAATCAGAACCGCCTCATCTTCTTGCAGAGGACCACCACCTCATGTGTTGCTGGATCATAAAACCAACAGTCAAAGTTCTTGACCAAGGTACCGTCTTCAATTTCATCCAACATGTTTATCACTCTTGTGCGTTTGGTAGGTGGTCGCCTTGCTTCTCCTATTGGATCACCAGTCACTGGGTGAGTTCCAGTTTCAACCCATCTCACTTGCCTCAGATCGAAGTTCACAAAATTTTCGGCCAAGTGACTCAACAGGTTGTTCCGAATTAGGTCTCCTTCTGTGCTACTCCATCTGTTTATATATGGAGCTCTCAACAAGCTTCTGATCTCAGGCTCAGTCCAGGAATGAAATTGAGCTCGTGTTCTGTAATATTCCACTGGACTGTAGCCATCACGGATAACAGCAAACAGCTTCTTTTCAGAGTCATAGTGCCAGCACAGAATAGCTTCACGACTCCCCCTTTTGTCGATTGAGCTTTCACCAACATCAATGGCGTATTGAGTGGGGGCTGGTCCTTGGAAAAATTCCTTGAACCAGTTGTCATAACCTTCTGGCGCTTTTGAGATGACTCATCCACTTCGCGCATAGTCTGACATCTCTATGGTGTCATCTCCTTCATCTTCATTCATAGTTTCTGTACGTTGTGCAGCCTGAGATGAGCTTTGACCGGGGTCACCTGAAGCACCTGACACCACAGCACCTTTCAACTCATTATACTTCTTTTTCAAATCCATTAAGGCCTCATACAAATACTTAAACCTATTCTTGTCAGCCACTTCCTTGTCTTTTAATTTTCTGTTCTCTGCCTGGAGTGCTTTTATCTCAGTCTCCCTAGTTCTGTTCTGAGACATCAGAAGGTTTATGTGAGGGTCTGCACTTATCCTCATCTCAATAGGTAGCTCAGCAGTTTGAAGTGGGCGGAAACTTGGAATAACTGTTGGCGGCAGACTTGTTCCAGTAGAGACACTTATTCTAACAGGGTTGGGTAC
>JBCNJP010013167.1:0-12722 GCA_039602395.1 Deinandra increscens subsp. villosa | reverse complement strand
AAACACACCTTTTTGGTCCTATTGGTTATATACACACCTTATTGGGCCATCATTGGTCCTAAACACAACTTATTGGTTATATACACACCTTATTGGGACTCATTGGTCCCAACTGACCCTTGTTGCCTCTAAACACACATTTTTGTTCCTATTGGTTCTATACACACCTTATTGGGCCATCATTGGTCTGAAACACAACTTATTGGTTATATACACACCTTATTGGGACTCATTGGTCCCAACTGACCTTTGTTGCCTATAAACACACCTTTTTGGTCTTATTGTTTATATACACACCTTGTTGGACCATCATTGGTCCTAAACACAGCCTATTGGTTATATACACACCTTATTGGGACTCATTGGTCCCAACTGACCCTTGTTGCCCCTAAACACACCTTTTTGGTCCTATTAGTTATATACACACCTTATTGCGCCATCATTGGTCCTAAACACAACTTATTGGTTATATACACACCTTATTGGGACTCATTGGTCCCAACTAACCCTTGTTGCCTCTAAACACACCTTTTTGGTCCTATTGGTTATATACACACCTTATTGGGCCATCATTGGTCCTAAACACAACTTATTGGTTATATACACACTTTATTGGGACTCATTGGTCCCAACTGACCCTTGTTACCCCTAAACACACCTTTTTCGTCCTATTGGTTATATACACACCTTATTGGGCCATCATTGGTCCTAAACACAACTTATTGGTTATATACACACCTTATTGGGACTCATTGGTCCCAACTGACCCTTGTTGCCCCTAAACACACTTTTTTGGTCCTATTGGTTATATACACACCTTATTGGGCCATCATTGGTCCTAAACACAACTTATTGGTTATATACACACCTTATTGGGACTCATTGGTCCCAACTGACCCTTGTTGCCTCTAAACACACCTTTTTGGTCCTATTGGTTATATACACACCTTATTGGGCCATCATTGGTCCTAAACACAACTTATTGGTTATATACACACTTTATTGGGACTCATTGGTCCCAACTGACCCTTGTTGCCCCTAAACACACCTTTTTGGTCCTTTTGGTTATATACACACCTTATTGGGCCATCATTGGTCCTAAACACAACTTATTGGTTATATACACACCTTATTGGGACTCATTGGTCCCAACTGACCCTTGTTGCCCCTAAACACACTTTTTTGGTCCTATTGGTTATATACACACCTTATTGGGCCATCATTGGTCCTAAACACAACTTATTGATTATATACACACCTTATTGGGACTCATTGGTCCCAACTGACCCTTGTTGCCCCTAAACACACCTTTTTGGTCCTATTGGTTATATACACACCTTATTGGGCCATCATTGGTCCTAAACACAACTTATTGGTTATATACACACCTTATTGGGACTCATTGGTCCCAACTGACCCTTGTTGCCTCTAAACACACCTTTTTGGTTCTATTGGTTATATACACACCTTATTGGGACTCATTGGTCCCAACTGACCTTTGTTGCCTATAAACACACCTTTTTGGTCTTATTGTTTATATACACACCTTGTTGGACCATCATTGTTCCTAAACACAGCCTATTGGTTATATACACACCTTATTGGGACTCATTGGTCCCAACTAACCCTTGTTGCCCCTAAACACACCTTTTTGGTCCTATTGGTTATATACACACCTTATTGGGCCATCATTGGTCCTAAACACAACTTATTGGTTATATACACACCTTATTGGGACTCATTGGTCCCAACTAACCCTTGTTGCCTCTAAACACACCTTTTTGGTCCTATTGGTTATATACACACCTTATTGGGCCATCATTGGTCCTAAACACAACTTATTGGTTATATACACACCTTATTGGGACTCATTGGTCCCAACTGACCCTTGTTGCCTCTAAACACACATTTTTGTTCCTATTGGTTCTATACACACCTTATTGGGCCATCATTGGTCTGAAACACAACTTATTGGTTATATACACACCTTATTGGGACTCATTGGTCCCAACTGACCTTTGTTGCCTATAAACACACCTTTTTGGTCTTATTGTTTATATACACACCTTGTTGGACCATCATTGGTCCTAAACACAGCCTATTGGTTATATACACACCTTATTGGGACTCATTGGTCCCAACTGACCCTTGTTGCCCCTAAACACACCTTTTTGGTCCTATTAGTTATATACACACCTTATTGCGCCATCATTGGTCCTAAACACAACTTATTGGTTATATACACACCTTATTGGGACTCATTGGTCCCAACTAACCCTTGTTGCCTCTAAACACACCTTTTTGGTCCTATTGGTTATATACACACCTTATTGGGCCATCATTGGTCCTAAACACAACTTATTGGTTATATACACACTTTATTGGGACTCATTGGTCCCAACTGACCCTTGTTACCCCTAAACACACCTTTTTCGTCCTATTGGTTATATACACACCTTATTGGGCCATCATTGGTCCTAAACACAACTTATTGGTTATATACACACCTTATTGGGACTCATTGGTCCCAACTGACCCTTGTTGCCCCTAAACACACTTTTTTGGTCCTATTGGTTATATACACACCTTATTGGGCCATCATTGGTCCTAAACACAACTTATTGGTTATATACACACCTTATTGGGACTCATTGGTCCCAACTGACCCTTGTTGCCTCTAAACACACCTTTTTGGTCCTATTGGTTATATACACACCTTATTGGGCCATCATTGGTCCTAAACACAACTTATTGGTTATATACACACTTTATTGGGACTCATTGGTCCCAACTGACCCTTGTTGCCCCTAAACACACCTTTTTGGTCCTTTTGGTTATATACACACCTTATTGGGCCATCATTGGTCCTAAACACAACTTATTGGTTATATACACACCTTATTGGGACTCATTGGTCCCAACTGACCCTTGTTGCCCCTAAACACACTTTTTTGGTCCTATTGGTTATATACACACCTTATTGGGCCATCATTGGTCCTAAACACAACTTATTGATTATATACACACCTTATTGGGACTCATTAGTCCCAACTGACCCTTGTTGCCCCTAAACACACCTTTTTGGTCCTATTGGTTATATACACACCTTATTGGGCCATCATTGGTCCTAAACACAACTTATTGGTTATATACACACCTTATTGGGACTCATTGGTCCCAACTGACCCTTGTTGCCTCTAAACACACCTTTTTGGTTCTATTGGTTATATACACGCCTTATTGGGCCATCATTAGTCCTAAACACAACTTATTGGCCATCATTTTTTCTAAACGCAACCTGTTGGTTATATACACACCTTATTGGGCCATCATTGGTCCTAAATACAACTTATTGGTTATATACACACCTTATTGGGACTCATTGGTCCAACTGACCCTTGTTGCCCCTAAACACACCTTTTTGGTCCTATTGGTTATATACACACCTTATTGGGCCATCATTGGTCCTATACACAACTTATTGGTTATATATACACCTTATTGGGACTCATTGGTCCCAACCGACCTTTGTTGCCCCTAAACACACCTTTTTGGTCCTATTGGTTCTATACACACCTTATTGGGCCATCATTGGTCTGAAACACAACTTATTGGTTATATACACACCTTATTGGGACTTATTGGTCGCAAATGACCTTTGTTGCCTTTAAACACACCTTTTTGGTCCTATTATTTATATACACACCTTGTTGGACCATCATTGGTCCTAAACACAACTTATTGGTTATATACACACCTTATTGGGACTCATTGTTCCCAACTGACCCTTGTTGCCCCTAAACACACCTTTTTGGTCCATATTGGTTATATACACACCTTGTTGGACCATCATTGGTCCTAAACATAGCTTATTGGTTATATACACACCTTATTGGGACTCATTGGTCCCAACTAACCCTTGTTGCCCCTAAACACACCTTTTTGGTCCTATTGGTTATATACACACCTTATTGGGCCATCATTGGTCCTAAACACAACTTATTGGTTATATACACACCTTATTGGGACTCATTGGTCCCAACTGACCCTTGTTGCCCCTAAACACACCTTTTTGGTCCTTTTGGTTATATACACACCTTATTGGGCCATCATTGGTCCTAAACACAACTTATTGGTTATATACACACCTTATTGGGACTCATTGGTCCCAACTGACCCTTGTTGCCCCTAAACACACTTTTTTGGTCCTATTGGTTATATACACACCTTATTGGGCCATCATTGGTCCTAAACACAACTTATTGATTATATACACACCTTATTGGGACTCATTAGTCCCAACTGACCCTTGTTGCCCCTAAACACACCTTTTTGGTCCTATTGGTTATATACACACCTTATTGGGCCATCATTGGTCCTAAACACAACTTATTGGTTATATACACACCTTATTGGGACTCATTGGTCCCAACTGACCCTTGTTGCCTCTAAACACACCTTTTTGGTCCTATTGGTTATATACACACCTTATTGGGCCATCATTGGTCCTATACACAACTTATTGGTTATATATACACCTTATTGGGACTCATTGGTCCCAACCGACCTTTGTTGCCCCTAAACACACCTTTTTGGTCCTATTGGTTCTATACACACCTTATTGGGCCATCATTGGTCTGAAACACAACTTATTGGTTATATACACACCTTATTGGGACTTATTGGTCGCAAATGACCTTTGTTGCCTTTAAACACACCTTTTTGGTCCTATTATTTATATACACACCTTGTTGGACCATCATTGGTCCTAAATACAGCTTATTGGTTATATACACACCTAATTGGGACTCATTGGTCCCAACTGACCCTTGTTGCCCCTAAACACACCTTTTTGGTCCATATTGGTTATATACACACCTTGTTGGACCATCATTGGTCCTAAACATAGCTTATTGGTTATATACACACCTTATTGGGACTCATTGGTCCCAACTAACCCTTGTTGCCCCTAAACATACCTTTTTGGTCCTATGGTTATATACACACCTTATTGGGCCATCATTGGTTCTAAACACAACTTATTGGTTATATATACACCTTATTGGGACTCATTGGTCCCAACTAACCTTTGTTGCCCCTAAACACACCTTTTTGGTCCTATTGGTTATATACACACCTTATTGGGCCATCATTGGTCCTAAACACAACTTATTGGTTATATACACACCTTATTGGGACTCATTGGTCCCAACTGACCCTTGTTGCCTCTAAACACACATTTTTGTTCCTATTGGTTTTATACACACCTTATTGGGCCATCATTGGTCCTGAAACACAACTTATTGGTTATATACACACCTTATTGGGACTCATTGGTCGCAAATGACCTTTGTTGCCTTTAAACACACCTTTTTGGTCCTATTGGTTATATACACACCTTGTTGGACCATCATTGGTCCTAAACACAGCCTATTGGTTATATACACACCTTATTGGGACTCATTGGTCCCAACTGACCCTTGTTGCCCCTAAACACACCTTTTTGGTCCTATTAGTTATATACACACCTTATTGCGCCATCATTGGTCCTAAACACAACTTATTGGTTATATACACACCTTATTGGGACTCATTGGTCCCAACTAACCCTTGTTGCCTCTAAACACACCTTTTTGGTCCTATTGGTTATATACACACCTTATTGGGCCATCATTGGTCCTAAACACAACTTATTGGTTATATACACACTTTATTGGGACTCATTGGTCCCAACTGACCCTTGTTGCCCCTAAACACACCTTTTTGGTCCTATTGGTTATATACACACCTTATTGGGCCATCATTGGTCCTAAACACAACTTATTGGTTATATACACACCTTATTGGGACTCATTGGTCCCAACTGACCCTTGTTGCCCCTAAACACACTTTTTTGGTCCTATTGGTTATATACACACCTTATTGGGCCATCATTGGTCCTAAACACAACTTATTGGTTATATACACACCTTATTGGGACTCATTGGTCCCAACTGACCCTTGTTGCCTCTAAACACACCTTTTTGGTCCTATTGGTTATATACACACCTTATTGGGCCATCATTGGTCCTAAACACAACTTATTGGTTATATACACACTTTATTGGGACTCATTGGTCCCAACTGACCCTTGTTGCCCCTAAACACACCTTTTTGGTCCTTTTGGTTATATACACACCTTATTGGGCCATCATTGGTCCTAAACACAACTTATTGGTTATATACACACCTTATTGGGACTCATTGGTCCCAACTGACCCTTGTTGCCCCTAAACACACTTTTTTGGTCCTATTGGTTATATACACACCTTATTGGGCCATCATTGGTCCTAAACACAACTTATTGATTATATACACACCTTATTGGGACTCATTAGTCCCAACTGACCCTTGTTGCCCCTAAACACACCTTTTTGGTCCTATTGGTTATATACACACACCTTATTGGGCCATCATTGGTCCTAAACAGAACTTATTGGTTATATACACACCTTATTGGGACTCATTGGTCCCAACTGACCCTTGTTGCCTCTAAACACACCTTTTTGGTTCTATTGGTTATATACACGCCTTATTGGGCCATCATTGGTCCTATACACAACTTATTGGTTATATATACACCTTATTGGGACTCATTGGTCCCAACCGACCTTTGTTGCCCCTAAACACACCTTTTTGGTCCTATTGGTTCTATACACACCTTATTGGGCCATCATTGGTCCTGAAACACAACTTATTGGTTATATACACACCTTATTGGGACTTATTGGTCGCAAATGACCTTTGTTGCCTTTTAACACACCTTTTTGGTCCTATTATTATATACACACCTTGTTGGACCATCATTGGTCCTAAATACAGCTTATTGGTTATATACACACCTAATTGGGACTCATTGGTCCCAACTGACCCTTGTTGCCCCTAAACACACCTTTTTGGCCCTATTGGTTATATACACACCTTGTTGGACCATCATTGGTCCTAAACATAGCTTATTGGTTATATACACACCTTATTGGGCCATCATTGGTCCTAAACACAACTTATTGGTTATATACACACCTTATTGGGACTCATTGGTCCCAACTGACCCTTGTTGCCCCTAAACACACCTTTTTGGTCCTATTGGTTATATACACACCTTATTGGGCCATCATTGGTCCTAAACACAACTTATTGGTTATATACACACCTTATTGGGACTCATTGGTCCCAACTGACCCTTGTTGCCTCTAAACACACCTTTTTGGTCCTATTGGTTATATACACACCTTATTGGGCCATCATTGGTCCTAAACACAACTTATTGGTTATATACACACTTTATTGGGACTCATTGGTCCCAACTGACCCTTGTTGCCCCTAAACACACCTTTTTGGTCCTTTTGGTTATATACACACCTTATTGGGCCATCATTGGTCCTAAACACAACTTATTGGTTATATACACACCTTATTGGGACTCATTGGTCCCAACTGACCCTTGTTGCCCCTAAACACACTTTTTTGGTCCTATTGGTTATATACACACCTTATTGGGCCATCATTGGTCCTAAACACAACTTATTGATTATATACACACCTTATTGGGACTCATTAGTCCCAACTGACCCTTGTTGCCCCTAAACACACCTTTTTGGTCCTATTGGTTATATACACACCTTATTGGGCCATCATTGGTCCTAAACACAACTTATTGGTTATATACACACCTTATTGGGACTCATTGGTCCCAACTGACCCTTGTTGCCTCTAAACACACCTTTTTGGTCCTATTGGTTATATACACACCTTATTGGGCCATCATTGGTCCTAAACACAACTTATTGGTTATATACACACCTTATTGGGACTCATTGGTCCCAACTGACCCTTGTTGCCCCTAAACACACCTTTTTGGTCCTATTGGTTCTATACACACCTTATTGGGCCATCATTGGTCTGAAACACAACTTATTGGTTATATACACACCTTATTGGGACTTATTGGTCGCCAACTGACCTTTGTTGCCTTTAAACACACCTTTTTGGTCCTATTATTATATACACACCTTGTTGGACCATCATTGGTCCTAAACACAACTTATTGGTTATATACACACCTTATTGGGACTCATTGGTCCCAACTGACCCTTGTTGCCCCTAAACACACCTTTTTGGTCCTATTGGTTATATACACACCTTATTGGGCCATCATTGGTCCTAAACACAAATTATTGGTTATATACACACCTTATTGGGACTCATTGGTCCCAACTGACCCTTGTTGCCTCTAAACACACCTTTTTGGTCCTATTGGTTATATACACGCCTTATTGGGCCATCATTAGTCCTAAACACAACTTATTGGCCATAATTTTTTCTAAACGCAACCTGTTGGTTATATACACACCTTATTGGGCCATCATTGGTCCTAAATACAACATATTGGTTATATACACACCTTATTGGGACTCATTGGTCCCAACTGACCCTTGTTGCCCCTAAACACACCTTTTTGGTCCTATTGGTTATATACACACCTTATTGGGCCATCATTGGTCCTAAACACAACTTATTGGTTATATACACACCTTATTGGGACTCATTGGTCCCAACTGACCTTTGTTGCCTATAAACACACCTTTTTGGTCCTATTGTTTATATACACACCTTGTTGGACCATCATTGGTCCTAAACACAGCCTATTGGTTATATACACACCTTATTGGGACTCATTGGTCCCAACTGACCCTTGTTGCCCCTAAACACACCTTTTTGGTCCTATTAGTTATATACACACCTTATTGCGCCATCATTGGTCCTAAACACAACTTATTGGTTATATACACACCTTATTGGGACTCATTGGTCCCAACTAACCCTTGTTGCCCCTAAACACACCTTTTTGGTCCTATTGGTTATATACACACCTTATTGGGCCATCATTGGTCCTAAACACAACTTATTGGTTATATACACACCTTATTGGGACTCATTGGTCCCAACTGACCCTTGTTGCCCCTAAACACACCTTTTTGGTCCTATTGGTTATATACACACCTTATTGGGCCATCATTGGTCCTAAACACAACTTATTGGTTATATACACACCTTATTGGGACTCATTGGTCCCAACTGACCCTTGTTGCCTCTAAACACACCTTTTTGGTTCTATTGGTTATATACACGCCTTATTGGGCCATCATTAGTCCTAAACACAACTTATTGGCCATCATTTTTTCTAAACGCAACCTGTTGGTTATATACACACCTTATTGGGCCATCATTGGTCCTAAATACAACTTATTGGTTATATACACACCTTATTGGGACTCATTGGTCCAACTGACCCTTGTTGCCCCTAAACACACCTTTTTGGTCCTATTGGTTATATACACACCTTATTGGGCCATCATTGGTCCTATACACAACTTATTGGTTATATATACACCTTATTGGGACTCATTGGTCCCAACCGACCTTTGTTGCCCCTAAACACACCTTTTTGGTCCTATTGGTTCTATACACACCTTATTGGGCCATCACTGGTCTGAAACACAACTTATTGGTTATATACACACCTTATTGGGACTTATTGGTCGCAAATGACCTTTGTTGCCTTTAAACACACCTTTTTGGTCCTATTATTTATATACACACCTTGTTGGACCATCATTGGTCCTAAATACAGCTTATTGGTTATATACACACCTAATTGGGACTCATTGGTCCCAACTGACCCTTGTTGCCCCTAAACACACCTTTTTGGCCCTATTGGTTATATACACACCTTGTTGGACCATCATTGGTCCTAAACATAGCTTATTGGTTATATACACACCTTATTGGGACTCATTGGTCCCAACTAACCCTTGTTGCCCCTAAACATACCTTTTTGGTCCTATGGTTATATACACACCTTATTGGGCCATCATTGGTTCTAAACACAACTTATTGGTTATATATACACCTTATTGGGACTCATTGGTCCCAACTAACCTTTGTTGCCCCTAAACACACCTTTTTGGTCCTATTGGTTATATACACACCTTATTGGGCCATCATTGGTCCTAAACACAACTTATTGGTTATATACACACCTTATTGGGACTCATTGGTCCCAACTGACCCTTGTTGCCCCTAAACACACCTTTTTGGTCCTATTGGTTATATACACACCTTATTGGGCCATCATTGGTCCTAAACACAACTTATTGGTTATATATACACCTTATTGGGACTCATTGGTCCCAACTGACCTTTGTTGCCCCTAAACACACCTTTTTGGTCCTATTGGTTATATACACACCTTATTGGGCCATCATTGGTCCTGAAACACAACTTATTGGTTATATACACACCTTATTGGGACTCATTGGTCCCAACTGACCCTTGTTGCCCCTAAACACACCTTTTTGGTCCTATTAGTTATATACACACCTTATTGGGCCATCATTGGTCCTAAACACAACTTATTGGTTATATACACACCTTATTGGGACTCATTGGTCCCAACTAACCCTTGTTGCCTCTAAACACACCTTTTTGGTCCTATTGGTTATATACACACCTTATTGGGCCATCATTGGTCCTAAACACAACTTATTGGTTATATACACACTTTATTGGGACTCATTGGTCCCAACTGACCCTTGTTACCCCTAAACACACCTTTTTCGTCCTATTGGTTATATACACACCTTATTGGGCCATCATTGGTCCTAAACACAACTTATTGGTTATATACACACCTTATTGGGACTCATTGGTCCCAACTGACCCTTGTTGCCCCTAAACACACCTTTTTGGTCCTATTGGTTATATACACACCTTATTGGGCCATCATTGGTCCTAAACACAACTTATTGGTTATATACACACCTTATTGGGACTCATTGGTCCCAACTGACCCTTGTTGCCTCTAAACACACCTTTTTGGTCCTATTGGTTATATACACACCTTATTGGGCCATCATTGGTCCTAAACACAACTTATTGGTTATATACACACCTTATTGGGACTCATTGGTCCCAACTAACCCTTGTTGCCTCTAAACACACCTTTTTGGTCCTATTGGTTATATACACACCTTATTGGGCCATCATTGGTCCTAAACACAACTTATTGGTTATATACACACCTTATTGGGACTCATTGGTCCCAACTGACCCTTGTTGCCCCTAAACACACCTTTTTGGTCCTATTGGTTATATACACACCTTATTGGGCCATCATTGGTCCTAAACACAACTTATTGGTTATATACACACCTTATTGGGACTCATTGGTCCCAACTGACCCTTGTTGCCCCTAAACACACCTTTTTGGTCCTATTGGTTATATACACACCTTATTGGGCCATCATTGGTCCTAAACACAACTTATTGGTTATATACACACCTTATTGGGACTCATTGGTCCCAACTGACCCTTGTTGCCTCTAAACACACCTTTTTGGTCCTATTGATTATATACACACCTTATTGGGCCATCATTGGTCCTAAACACAACTTATTGGTTATATACTCACTTTATTGGGACTCATTGGTCCCAACTGACCCTTGTTGCCCCTAAACACACTCTTTTGGTCCTATTGGTTATATACACACCTTATTGGGCCATCATTGGTCCTAAATACAACTTATTGATTATATACACACCTTATTGGGACTCATTAGTCCCAACTGACCCTTGTTGCCCCTAAACACACCTTTTTGGTCCTATTGGTTATATACACACCTTATTGGGCCATCATTGGTCCTAAACACAACTTATTGGTTATATATACACCTTATTGGGACTCATTGGTCCCAACCGACCTTTGGTGCCCCTAAACACACCTTTTTGGTCCTATTGGTTCTATACACACCTTATTGGGCCATCACTGGTCTGAAACACAACTTATTGGTTATATACACACCTTATTGGGACTTATTGGTCGCAAATGACCTTTGTTGTCTTTAAACACACCTTTTTGGTCCTATTATTTATATACACACCTTATTGGACCATCATTGGTCCTAAATACAGCTTATTGGTTATATACACACCTAATTGGGACTCATTGGTCCCAATTGACCCTTGTTGCCCCTAATCACACCTTTTTGGCCCTATTGGTTATATACACACCTTGTTGGACCATCATTGGTCCTAAACATAGCTTATTGGTTATATACACACCTTATTGGGACTCATTGGTCCCAACTAACCCTTGTTGCCCCTAAACATACCTTTTTGGTCGTATGGTTATATACACACCTTATTGGGCCATCATTGGTTCTAAAAACAACTTATTGGTTATATATACACCTTATTGGGACTCATTGGTCCCAACTAACCTTTGTTGCCCCTAAACACACCTTTTTGGTCCTATTGGTTATATACACACCTTATTGGGCCATCATTTGTCCTAAACACAACTTATTAGTTATATACACACCTTATTGGGACTCATTGGTCCCAACTGACCCTTGTTGCCCCTAAACACACATTTTTGTTCCTATTGGTTCTATACACACCTTATTGGGCCATCATTGGTCTGAAACAGAACTTATTGGTTATATACACACCTTATTGGGACTCATTGGTCCGAACTGACCTTTGTTGCCTATAAACACACCTTTTTGGTCTTATTGTTTATATACACACCTTGTTGGACCATCATTGGTCCTAAACACAACCTATTGGTTATATACACACCTTATTGGGACTCATTGGTCCCAACTGACCCTTGTTGCCC
>JBCNJP010013166.1:0-12726 GCA_039602395.1 Deinandra increscens subsp. villosa | reverse complement strand
TAACCTTGGGTGTTTGATGATAAAATTGAGTTTGTTTAAGAAAACTTTGGTTTTGATGTCAATTGCTAAACCACAAAAAACATAAGGGGTTTAGGTGTAAGTTTTTTTTTTTAAATAAGAGGAAGGGTCGGCTCTCCCCTTCCCCACTTTACACCGTCACTCTCTTCTCTCTCCCCAAACCCTAACCGGCACAACCACCATCTCCGATCACCACCATTCTTGACCGCCACCGCCATCGGTCACCACCACAACCCTCGACACCACCCTGCGACCACACCGCCACCATTCCCATCGAAACTCACCACTGGATCTCACCCAATCACCCACATCGCCACCGCCGCCACTGTTACTCACAATCCACCGCCTCCGCCACTGTCGCCATCATCTGACACCTCCCCCCTGGTCGGAATTCACCTCTGAACCCGTTCCTGTGATTATTTCTGTGTCATGGCGCCACGATTGAAGCGTGTGGCTCGACCTCTGCAAGATCGACTTGAGTAGGTGTTAAATTTTTGTGATTTCTTTGTCGGGAATGGAAGGGATAATGGTTTGGGAGCATTGTTTGGATGAAATCATGTTAAAACACGAGTATTTGAACTTTTCGAGGTGCAGTCCGGAGAAGAAGACCCCTTTTCGATCGAAACAGAGGCTTTTCGATCAGGCTGTAAAGCTTTTCGACTAGCCTCGGTGTTTTTTGATCGAAGATTCTCGGTAACACGAGACTTTTTGATCGAAACATGCACTTTTCGATCGAAGGATTATACTTTTCGATCAAAGTTAAGGCTTTCCGATCGAGACATAGGACTTTTGGATCAGCCTAAGGCTTTTCGATCAAGCCACCAGGCTTCTCGATCAGTCTTAGGGCTTTTCAATCGGGGTCCTCAGGTTATTGATACTTTCCGATCGGACGGATGCTTTCCGATCGAAAACCCTACTTTTCGATCGGAATGGTACCAGATGATGTTTTCAATGGTTTTTCAGTTATTGTTAAGCCGTTATGCTGTCCGTTTTTCGAGAAATCTGTTAAATTAATGAATTCTTGTTTGTTTTGGATGTTTATCTGGGTTTGTGAGCGCAGGGACTTAGAATTTATCAAAGATCACAACACAGTAGCGTACTTGCTGGATCCACCTGCAAAATATCGGGAGAAGTATGATGATTGAAGGACTAAAGAAGTGTTGTTTACACTTTGCACTTACAGCAAATCCTGTTATCTGCAAACGTATGTAACAAGAATTTTGGAAGTCAGCTTACGTATCTGATGATGGAAAGAAGATAATGGCCAAGCTACAAGCAACAAAAGTGGTGTTGACTGAGGAGAATTTTAGACAAGCTCTCAGGCTTAAAGATGTTGCTACAAATCCTATTTCTCTTGATAAAGAAATGGTTTCTCAATGGCTAAAAGAAATGGGTTATCACACAGTATCTCCTCCTACTATGAAGGATCTCTTCCACCATACTGGACAATGTTGGCCCACTACTTGCAGAAATGTGTGATTGCAAAGAAGAGCTCGACAGATCAACTGAACCAAGTGCACACACATGCTATGGTGTCACTGGTTAGAGGGGTTCGATTCAACTGGTCCATGTTGATTTTTGATGATGTGAAGGGGGTAGTGACCAGAGATAAAACGTTTGCAGCGTTCCAAGGTTCATCCAACTAGCTCTGGATTCAAGATATCCAGCTTTGAGGAAGACCAATGACACGCATGATACTAAGCCTATGGGCATTGAGGTTTTCCTGATGATTAATCCGAAGAAGAAACTGACTGACAAGGTACCGTTTGGCAACAAGTTTGGTGAGTTTGCCGAGATAACAAGAGAGGAGGTTCCTGTAGAAAGAAATGCAGTTATTGATGAAGAACACAATGTGCCTGCCTCTAAGAAGCCTGTTACTGAACTCACAGATAGCTCAGATTGGGAAGATTTTGATTTAGAAGACGTACAGATCGGTGCATTGAACTTTGAAGGTGAAGAGAATATCAATTATGATACATACCTTGATGACATTAATATTGAAGATGTTGAGACTGAGATTGCTAAGACTCCATTGATAAGAAAGCGGAAAGCTACTTAGGAGCCTCCCCTTGGTGCTTCTGCTACTACAGAGCAGACTGATGAAGTAGAGACTACTACACAACACACTGCAGAAACTCCACGTGACCCAAGAAGAAGAAGATTAGATCCGCATGTGCCATCAGTAACCAGTACCTGTGCTGGTCAATCATCTTCACAACCCACAGCCCAAGACAAAGGAAAAGTGGTAGAGACACCCGAGTTCAGATTGGAGAAGGAACTCAGAGCTGAAATTGCACAATTAAAAGCCCAAAACACTGCCCAAAGTAGCTGATTGGAGATCTTGTTGACATATAGAAAATTCATGCTACGGAACTGGAGAATCAGAAGAAGGTCAACAGACAGTTGTCAAGTCAGCTTAAAGAATTGCATAGAATGATAAAACAGCTTACTTCAGCTGGTGCAAGTGATTCAAAGAAAGATGACAAAGGAGATCCAGGAAACAAAGAAGGAAATTCAGGTGCCAGTGGTTCGTCTCAATCACCAGTATTTGACTTTGAGTCAGATATCCCTGATACTTCTCGGCCAGTATTACCTGAAGCTGGTGATAAAGACACAAGAGATAGAGACTACATGACTGTGCCAGCTTCAGAATTTGATGGAGGTTGGGAGGCTTAGACATATGCTTATCCTCCTGAAAGATATTTAATTCAGCTGGGAGAGCATTATCATGACAAAAGAGGAATCACTAAAGAAATCAAATCATAGATGTCTGATGATGAGAAGAATATGTTTGTTGTTAGAAGAAAAGGTCAGTATCCTCTGGAATATTACAAAAGCTGGACCCAGTTTTAAACCTGGACAAATGTGGATCTGACGATGTTGTATAAGGCCCCGTTTACAAACCCATCACAGAATGAGCAGGCTAAGTACTTTTACAGAAAACTGGAGAATGCAGTGCTTAGCAAATTCAAGAGGTTTGAGGACTTTCCTCACAAGAAGTCATATGTTAAAAAATACAGAGGTGTGTTCAAGTGGGATGAGAAGAAAGGTAGTGGGTCTAAGAAGAAGTTTACTAATGAGTTGTACCCTCCAACAGAGAAGACTAAGACTATACCTCTGCCGATGCATCATCTTGAGGGTTGTCTGTGAACCAAAGACAATAAATGTTATGGAGGTTCATGATGTGATGAGATTTCATAAGAAGGATATTCTAGTTCTGGCCAAGCATCAGATTGAGAGAAACACGGAGACAGAAGAATATGCTAAATGCTATACGCGAGCTGTTGCAGAGATTGTGGCTAAAGAGTTGTGGTATGATCCCACAACGGTGCAGTTATCAAAGAAGTTCAGAATGTGAAGACTGCAGTCTAATGCTAAAGCCTAGGGGAAGATTATAGAGACCGTATTTATGAGGATTTTGCATTAGAAATACTTGTGGGTTAGTTCTAATTGTAATTGGGTTAATTTGTTTATGGATTATTAGTGGGTCTTGAGTCCGGTCGCATATAGGCCATGTGGGCCGAATTATTTTGCTTGGTAAACAAGTTTAGGCTTTCCTATATAAGGAATAGGTAGCTACTTGTTTAGGTTGTTGATTCTCTAGGGTTTGCTAGTGGTGTTCTACGATTCAAGTGTATACCGAATTCACTTTGTGAATTCGTCTTTCTCAAGTGTGTGGTAATCGAATATTGTTCAAGCAGTCTCAATCGGTTGGTGTTTATTTTAATTGTTTCTTAGTGTTTAATATACTTTTAGACTCAATCTTGAATCACCTCTAGTCACCGGATTCCGCACGGTGACTATAGGAATTGATATCGCGTGAGGGGCTTAATTGATCCTTACACTCCGATAAGTTTGGAAGATTTTATCGATCACCTTCATTAGGTCCACGTGTGTTTTTGATTTATTACCTCATTAAAAACCTTGTTCGGAAAAACCCTGTGGGAAAAAACCGGCGCTAAGGTAAAAAGAGTGTAACATGCATCTCTCTTTTGTGCAGATCATATATTTCAGAGATCAAGAGTTTTTTCAATTTTTAGCAACCATCAACAACTTCACAGATCCGGTCATCAAGTCCCCCTAGTCCTTATGTTGTTTTGTAAAAATGACTAAGGACTAAGTTATAAAGATCATAGTAGGAAATGCTTGTGAAACAGAATCCAATAGATCATAAGGCTTTACTTGTCTTTAAAAGAGGTCGCTTCTGCAAGTGTAAGAAGTAACTGCCTTGTCAGGCGTGTCTTGCATGTTAAATCGTACTCGAGTACTTTTTATACCCGTTAGTACACATGTCACTTGGGGAGCAATTGACGGGACAGTTTTTGGCTTTTTCATTTTGTATTTAAAAAATTCGCACGGTTATTTTGATTCCAAAATTCTTGCTCATATAAATACACAATATCCCCAATTTTTTCATTCTTCACTTCTCAAATCACCGTCGCTTTCCTTTTCCTTCTTCAAGCCCTAGTTTTTGTCGAGATTTTACTCACAGGTCAGTTGATTTTCCTTTCGCTTTTTATTACATTTTCCATGGCATCTCCTTCGGTTAAAGTTGATGATGATTCAAGCAAGCACAATATGCACATCTCGTTTTCGTCTTTGTTGCCTCGCGACTTAGATGAAGTTATCGAATGGTATAATATTCCGCTTTCGTTAAATCTGACCCTTCCTTTGCCAAATACTCCCATTTCCCCTTTCCCCGAGGGCAAAATTGGAGTTTATGTTGATATGTTTAAACTTGGGAACTATCGTCTTCCCTTCACCAAGTTTTTCATGAGAGTCTTAATGTTTTTTAAGATCCACATTTCACAGATGCATATTCATGGTTTTTCTCGTTTAAGCCATTTTGAGGCCACTTGTAGGGCTGTGAATATATCGCCAAGTGTTCCCCTTTTTAGGGCTTTCTATAGGATTACAATGGCGGGTGATTGGTACATCTTTGAGCGTAGGAGGTCTGTTAAGAGAATTAGTACTCTTCTTCCTCCGAACCCCCGTTCTTGGAAGTCGAAATTCTTTTATATTGATGATAGGTGTGTTCCCATTCAAATGGAATGGAGGGATGTAGAAGATGTGCTTCATGACCCAATTCTAAACGATGAGGATTATAATCAAGAGTCTTTTGATAAATTAGTATCTTGTGCAAGTCCCATTCGAGAACTTCCAGAAGCCATTCTACTTTTTTGTAGGATGAGTAGGGCCTGGTTCACTCCTGAACTTTGGCCGATTTTGACGAATCATGGGAAGGGTAAGGAATTACCCTTTCATCATTTGCAATAATATTTTGAAGTATCTTTTTTGTTTTTAACAAGTTCCTTTTCCATTTTTTGCAGGAAATGGACCTTTTTAAGGCAATGCAGTTAAAGAATTTCGATGATGTGGATCTTAGTGCTGAGATTATGGAGGATGGATCTATGCCGTTTCTTCGGTAAACTGCTAGTTCCTTTCTGGACTATCGCCCGAAAGAAGCACATACTGATCAAGTAGAATGATAAGTGGATGTCCAACCGGAAGTGGTTATTTCTGGCAAAATGCAAGAAACTGAATCTGGAAGTGGTGATGGTACTGATGTCGCAAAGACAACGAAAAGTAGCGCTGGCGGTAGCGGTGAGAGTATCCTCAAGGGTAAAAGTAAGAAGATCATAGATGGTCATGCTAATGCAATTTCGAAGACATCATTACCACCCAAGGGTGGAAGCAGAATCAAGAGATCCTCCAAAACAATTGCTACTAAAGAAACAAGTGAGCCCATCATAACTAAGAGGAAGTCTCCCCGTTGGAATATGCAGTCTTCCCCTAACCGTTCCAAGGTAAACACATCCGAACCCACTAAGATCACTTCCGAATCCACTGAGATTGTTGAAGTTAATATACAAGCAGGAAAGGGTGTGCAGTCAGAAAAAGATGTTGTGGTAACCCTTCCTCCTACTGATGATTTTGATATTGATGATTATTTATTGAATTCACCTGATATGTCACAAGATCCAGATTTTTCTGACGTAAGTATTTTGCAGTAAGGTACTACCCCTTTGGCCACTTTGGCCAATTTAGCTCATGCATCTTCTTCTTCACAGAAGGATGCACCTAGTTTTGCAGTTCCAACTTCTGAGTGGTTGAAAAAAGAGATCGATTTGGTTGCTCTTAGGAGCAATATTGGTAGAGGTTTTGATTCTGCTGACGCCAATGCAGTCTTTGTTCCTCAATGGGAAAATAAAAATGGTGACAATTGCACTGAGGGTCCAACTGCAAGAAAGATTACCCTTCTTGGAAGCACTACAATCGATATTTTCAGCCTTCAGCAGATCCCCAAAGAGGCTTTGTCAGGACCGATTCTCACATCAAGAATCCTGATCGTGAGCAAGAATTAGGATTCAGATTCGAAAACTCCATAAAAATGAGATGAAGATGAAGATGAGAAGAATCATAGATAATCAAACATAAGAAAGATGATGAACTAATCAAACGATTTCATTAATCGAATGATTACAATCAAGAAATCATGACAAACACTCTCTCATGGAAATCCATGACTCACTCTCTCTCTCTAGAATGGAAATCTCACACTCTACAAAGAATTCATCATCTCCACACTCAGAGACTCTTTCTTGTAATGGGCACCCTCAATATATATATAGTGAGGGCGACTAACAACAGAAAAACATAACAACTGAAAATTACAAGAAAGGTAAATAACATAAATATTAATTAAATCAAAGTTGATTTAATTAATCCGAAGCTTAACTCGCTCGAACCGATCTTCCGTTGACTTTTACGTTGACCGTTGACCCGAACGGTTGACTTTTCCAGAAAACGGTCTTCGGTCCAAACTGCAAGCCTCGAGCATCACAACCCGCGTCTCTGAATCAATTCACATGGATTCTTCAGTCGAATGCTTCGGTAAACAGATTTGATGGCATCAGTCACATAGATTTTAAGTTCCAACAATTCCCCCTTGACTGATGCTTTCAAATCTGTTCAACTACTGAAGATCGCTCTGTCGTACATCTTCAATGAGAAACTAATAAACCGAAGACAATCTGTCGTAGAGATTCTCCCTCTGAATAAGCTTCTTCTGTTCTCGTTGCTCCAGTCGAGATCCAAGTGCTCCAACTCACTCGGTTCACACGGTCGGGTACAATACTGAGAAAATGCTTCATCTCGGAGTCCAAACCGCAACAAACCGAATCAGATAAACCAATCAAACACTGAAAGTGCTCTAACTCCGAATAATCGACCCAATATCCAAATCCATAATAATTCCTCTTATTTCTCTAAATCTCTCCAAAAACATCAAGTCGGAAGCGTAAAATAAGATGCGGAGAGTCGAACCGTCGCGATCGGTTGCCTAAAGAAACCAGATAAACAATCTTGAAATCGGACAATCTCGTGAAAAACCGGAAGCCGGATGCTGATAGTTGTGAATGATCCATAAATAAATCTTGTGTTCCGCGTGATTGCGTTGGATGCGAAAATAAAGATAAATGTCAAATCAGAGAAAAATTGAGATCCCGAGCGAAAAATAATGATAACCGGAGTCTTCGTAAATTTGGGCGAAGAAAAATGAGCTCGGAAATAAATTCCGTGAAGATTTCCTGAGAAATTCTGGCGAAAACGGCGCGATCTGAAAAATTCCGTCAATTTTCGTCAAGGAACGGCTTCTCGAGAGATTTAGCCGGATAAATTCCAATAATTAACTGAGATTCCAGTTAATCCGGTTAGCTGACATCTGCGCTGGATCCACTAAAAATAAACCATGAGATATAACAAGAAAGCTAAGTAATTAACCGGATAATAAAGCTAACCCGTCAGTGATCGATAGCAAACGTTGCGCGCGACGTCAATAAACGAGAACCCCAATAAAATGAAATAAATCCTCGACTAATAAAATTTTCTGAAATTCCGTCGCGGCGTTATCTCTGTTAATCTCGTAAAATACTGATAGAGAAAACCCCGCGTTTGACGAATTCTATCAACCCCGCGTTTGACGAAATAGAGAAAAGCCTTAATCCATTAAAATACTGATAGAGAAAAGCCTTAATCCATGTCTTAAATTGAGGACCAATCAGATTTCAAGTAGCTAAGACCATAATCAACGTGAGTTAATTCTGGCCAATCAGAAATGAGGATTAAATCACATCTAATGGCTGGGAATAAAGCTGATCAACGGACTGAATGGTGAATCCTTGTGTGGCTGGTCTGTCCAATTAGAGGCGGACAGCAAAAAAAAAAAAAAAAAAAAAAAATTCAGCGATGTCTCCATCTAGTGGTCCCACGAGAAATAGCAACAGCAAAAAGAAACCAGGGAATTCGAAATTCCTTTATAACGGATTCTTTTAAGTGAGGGGGCCCACGTACTTCTCGGTCAGCCAATGGAGTCTCAACAACTAAAAGAATTCACTTTCTCTTTTGTACAGCCTAGGGCCCACGAGAGTTCTCCAACCAATAGGAGATAGACAGCAAAAAGGAGCCAACGGCTCTTTGTGCCAGCCTGGTCCCACTCGCCTACCATTTCAGCCAATGGCATTTCGACAACCCAAATAGGGTTCACCCGACAGAGAGAGAAAACAATTCCCCTGCATCCAATATAAGAAGGACACGTCATTGTCTTCCTCAACATTGTCCAAAACCCTAATCTGGTCGGAATAAACCCACCGGAAAAACGAAATACCACCGGAAAACCGTATTTTCCCCATAACTCTGTGTATACTTGACGAAATTCGGTGATTTTTGTACCCACGGACTCGTGAGTTCATCCTCTAACATCCTAGACGAACAAAACTCTCTGAAAAGCCCTCGAACGAATATCCATTAAACAAGTCCGCTAACTTTTTTCAAGTCCGCTAAAGCTTATTTAAGTCCGCTAAAGCATACTGAGAAGTCCGCTAAGCTGAGAAGTTCGCTAGGACACAGAGAAGTCCGCTAGAGACAAGTCCGCTAAAGCATAAAACAAGTCGCTAAAACTCGTCAAGTTCGCTAAAGCTGACCATGAAGTCCGCTAAGACCAATCAAGTTCGCTAAGAACTGATACAAGTCCGCTAAGCACATCTTCAAACTTTCAAGAACACTTAGAGAATCTGGAAAATGATGAACATGAAGAACACTTACTTGGTGAACTCGAATCTCCCCAAAAACGTAAGGAAAACCCGTAATGATGCACGAAATGAGAAGCTAAACCATTCACGAGACTATTGTGGCCACCAACAACCCATAAACAGTAGCTAATCGGATCATAAACAGCCCTTAAATTAGGAAATCTTCAAGAACACGAAGAACACCATGAAACACGCACTAGTGTGTGTTTTTCCAGATCTGCCCAAACAGTTGAGATTCTGACGAAACGGATGCTTCCAATGGATCCAGAACACGTTTTCCACTGAGAATCATACCTCACTTCATCCGAAAACACGAAGAATCGCCCAGAAAACCAAGAATCAAACCCAAAATTCTTCAAAAACCCTAAAAACGGGAAAAACTCAACTGTTACGTTTTTTCAGCTCGGATCATCAATTTTCTCACTGATTTGAACAAGTTGAACATAAAAATGCATCTAGATGAACTCCCAAACACGAATCAAGCATCCATATCATCAGAATCCATCCAGAAACAAGAAAAATAGAAGAAAAAGTCTCAAAAGTTGAGTTTTCAAATCTTCACCATATTCAAGCTCAAAATCCAGATTCGAGTGACCAGATTCATCGTGAGACGAAATCTGATCGGTTACCCGCTCTGATACCATTTTTCAGGACCGATTTCGCATCAAGAATCATGACATTGAGCAAGAACAAGGTTCGGATTCTAAAACCCATAAAAGATGAAGATGGTGGAGATGAATCAAAGGTCATCATAACATAAGAAAGATGATGAACAAAGTCGAATGATTTCATTAATCGAATGCTTACAATCAAGAAATCATGACAAATACTCTCTCATGGAAAATCCATGACTCACTCTCTCTCTCTAGAATGGAAATCTCACACTCTACAAGAAAATCATCATCTCCACACTCAAACACTCTTTCTTGTAATGGGCACCCTCACTATATATATAGTGAGGGTGACTAACAACAGAAAAACATAACAACTGAAAATTACAAGAAAGGTAAATAACATAAATATTAATTAAATTAAAGTTGATTTAATTAATCCGAAGCTTGACTCGCTCGAACCGATCTTCCGTTGACTTTTACGTTGACCGTTGACCCGAACGGTTGACTTTTCCAGAAAACGGTCTTCGGTCCAAACTGCAAGCCTCGAGCATCACAACCCGCGTCTCTAAATCAATTCACATGGATTCTTCAGTCGAATGCTTCGGTAAACAGATTTGATGGCGTCAGTCACATAGATTTTAAGTTCCAACAAACTTTCTCAAGTGAATACATGCTTGCATAAGCAAAACAACAAAGCTTGGCAGCGGATGTGTATGGCAGGTGGTTCATTGCAGAGGCAAGGATGGAGAAATTAACCAAGAAATTGTTGGCACACAAGGCCTGTTTTGGTTCTATTAGTGATCAAGTGAAGATAAATGATCTAAATGCAAAGTTCGAGCTTCTTACCGTCAAGAATCGGAAATTGGTATTGTTTGAACAAGAGGCAAAAAGAGACCTTAAACGGGCACAAGATGATGCAATAGCTCTCAAAACTCAATTCTTGGATTAGAAGAAAAGTTTTGATGATCTAGCCCTTAGAATGCTAGAGATCACTTCGCAATATGATGCAAAAATTGAATCTGCCAACAAGGGTATACCTTGTATTTCTTTTTATTTTCCATTTTCTTATTTGCACTTGCATATACTTTTTTACTATTATTAACATTTGCGCCTTAAATCTTTTAGAAAATGTTGCCCTTGCTGAAACTGTCAAAGCATTGACTGAATAAAGGGAGCAAATGCAAAAGGAATTAGCATCCATGAGTGAGAAAAGCAAGTGGCTGATTGAAGAAGGCTTTGGCCTGGTAGCCAAACGTGTGCATTCTAAAATGATCCCCATTACCCTTAAGGTTAACTCAGCTGCCAATGCCATGGGCTACAATGAAGGGATCAAATACGGACTAGCACATGTTGTGAAGGAGAAGCCAACTTCCTGTCCTTCAAAGAATTTGATCAGAAGGCCAATGAAAAACTTTTGAAGCAATTAGATGCCTTAAAATCAATGAAGTTCAATTCCATTGACGAAGTT
Source organism: Deinandra increscens subsp. villosa (assembly GCA_039602395.1). Classification (NCBI taxonomy): domain Eukaryota; kingdom Viridiplantae; phylum Streptophyta; class Magnoliopsida; order Asterales; family Asteraceae; genus Deinandra; species Deinandra increscens. The sequence goes on along the minus strand of JBCNJP010013166.1, from coordinate 1,537 downwards.
TCGAAGTTGAGCCTGGGCGATATAGAAGTAATGAGGGACATGCTGAAACCAGTTTCACTACCGAAAGGTCCTATTCCCTCAAAGACTGATGCTCCTTCAACTTTAAAGGCAGATGCTTCTGGCCCCACTGGTAATTGATCCTCATTTAATCATAATTTTTTGTTGAACAATCTGATCACTTTCCAAAGTCCACTTATGATGTGGCATCAGACAATTTACTTTTGATCTTGCACTTGACACTTTCTAGTACTTTAACTATGGATCTCATCGGAACTGCAACTGTATGCGATTCTGATTATATTAACATGTATGGTGATGCATGTGTATGTTTGCTTTATCCTCTTTCTCCCTTGCGTTTAAATATTTTATCTTCTTATGGTTCATAGAATACGAGTCATGTTTTGATTATATTTGTGATATATCATTTGCGATCGAGGTGTATTGTTATTTACACTTGTAGTTGCAAAATGATTGTGCACCACCTTTTATATTTTGAATCGTTTATATAGTTTATCATTTGATTCTTCACATTTTCCTTTGAACTTGCAAACATTTCTTACAAGCTTTTGAGCAACTTCATTACTTCTCCTTCACAAGTACTTTGATAAGATTCTAATAAAATCATTAACTTTTTAAAGAAGGCTGTCACATACGTTTCCCCCCTATCAGATGCGTCCACCTTCAAAGGGTTTTAACAACATGATGTTAATACCACTTCTGAGTTAAGTATTTTTTTATTTCGAAATCAAATCTTTTCTTTGTGGCATATAAAGTCCTTGCATCTTTTGGTAAGGCTCAGTTGATCATTTTCTTTGAATGATCAACCCACAAGACCACTTCATAACATTAATTATTCAGCAGCCCTTGCGACCCTCGGAGAGCTTAAGTTGGATCTTTTATTAATAATCATAGCATACCTTTATCCACTTAAGTTTGGCCATCTCTCTTTTGGGCTTTTGTTAGCAACCATTGTACTAACAAGGTGTCTAGCCTGATCACCTCTTCCCAACATGCACTCTCTAATTATCAATGAGACAGTTGGGGATAAGAAAAGTGTTTTTGCTTTATCTTGGGTTACCCTTTATAAATAAAGGAGTAACAGCGATACTGCATTAAGGTACTAGTATGTAATACTTTTTAAATGCACCCGCTAATGACTCATGAACCATATCATAGAAAGTGAACCATATCACATATGAATCTCTTACAATTTAAAGAGGTCACTTGTGTAGCATATGCATATATTTATATACACAGTATTTTGAAGCATTTGCATAGCCTTTTTCTTATAGAGATGAAATGAGTATCTTCATAGATCTTTTGTAAGTACTAGAAACAAAAGTATCTTATTCTTCATCAAACTTATTACAAGATCGTAAATGCAGAAACAAGAACATAAAGATCAACATTTCCTAATTTTCATTTAAATTTTTCACTTGCGGCTTCACATATAACGTTTACGAAGATGAACTCAATTCCAAGCTCGAACTAACTTTACCCCCCCCCCCCCCCGCTTGCTGGTGGGAAAGGTCCCACT
>JBCNJP010013165.1:0-12726 GCA_039602395.1 Deinandra increscens subsp. villosa | reverse complement strand
AAGTGTTGGAATTTTGGGAGAAAAACTAGTGGAAAATGAGTTTTTTCACTAAGTGTGAAAATGAGTTTAATGGGTTTGTGTAGTACGTTGTGAGGGCTCGCATGAATGAGATATCGAAGCTCAAAGTTGAGGTCTCGCAACTTGTGAAGCTGCGAAAATTAGAGAGAAAAATGCTAAGTATAGCATGTTAACTCATCCCACATTGGTTGGGGATTGAAACCAAAAGTGGTTTATAAGGTGGGAACCTTACCAACTATTGTTTCCTTTAGTAGGACACATCCCTTGGACCCTGAGGGGTGCGAAGCACCCCTAACTCGCACTCGCACTCGCACACGCACGCGCGCGTGGCGTGGGCGTATGAGGCGCAATGTGGCGCTTTGATGGCGCACTTTGCACTTTGCACTTTGCACTTTGCACTTTGCACTTTGCACTTCGCACTTCGCACGCTCGCATCGCCGAGAGCCGCCTTATTGTTTTTGGGTTCAACCGGAAAGCTAGGACCTGTGTGGTCTGGGCAGAGTAGGTTCAAGCGGAACCAGGTTCAACCGGACCTGTGTGGTCTCAAGCGGAACTGAGTTGAACCGGAAATTCTTCCGGTTGAAGTTGGGACGGACCGGAAGATCAGTTCTTCCGGAAAACAGCTGTAACGCGGAGTCCTCCGGATTAACAGCTGGAAACGCGTTTTTGAGCTAATTAAGGTAATTCCGCGTTAATTAGAAATCAATTTGCATTAAAGACGTTTAATGCAAAGTTTGACTACGAATTATTTTTGTGTGCTCAACAAGTCATTCCCACCACTATATATACAGCCTCATTAGTTGAGGCTAGACACACCAGAATTCACAGAATTCTTTCTCTCTACCTCTCCATAATATTTCTCTCATCTTCTACTTCGTTCTACATCTCTTCAAGCTTCAAGGTATTTTCAAGCTTAGAGTTATCCCGGCCGTACAATACGGTTTAGGCGATTGTACCCTGGGAAACAAAACGGATCTTCGGTAGACCCGGAATTTGTTTTAAGGGACCCGGGTTTTGACCCGAAGCCTTCGCCAAGATTCCTTGGAATCTTACTCTTTTCTTCAATCTAAAAGATTTTTGTCAAACTCTTTCAAAACTTTCTGCTATTTTAACCCTTATTATTTATATTAAAGTTTTATCAAGTTCCATATTTATTTCATTCGTATTGTAACTTCTATTTCACTTCTTTCCTTTGTAATCTTTTATTTATTTCTTGTACTATAGTTCATTTCATTTCCCTGTAATTGTTGATAGGAGTAGAATCTCTTTCATTGTATTGTAATAGATTAGATTTATTTTTCTTTTGTTGTAATCGTACTCAAATAAAATATTTATTTTATTTAAATTTACGAACGGTTCTCCTACAAAAAGAACTAATTAACTGTGTGTTTCTCTTGGTTGTATGTTAGTGTGATGGGTTAGACGTTATGAGTGACACGCAAGAAATGATCTGAGAGTGAAAAATGTTTGATGAAGAACCCGACAAGACATAATATAGACCCACATAACATTGTGTATCCACGTTACGATTATACGGTTACAAATTTTTATTATGTATACGGTTAAGATGGAGTCTAGTTAAAAGACGGATTGATATCAAATTTAGCCATTTGAAAAAAAAAATCAAACGGAGAACCCAAAAGTAATTGGTGTTTCAGATTGTATTTTGGCATGAAAGGTGTGAGAAGGCCATTTCTATGCAACTGCTTTTCTTATTTTCTCCATTCTATACAAAGGTTTCTGTGGTAAGAAAACTTAGGTTTACTGTGCTGAAAGTCTGGTTATTTACTTTATCAAAACAATGAAGGATACTGTGGCAAGAAAACAAAACAAAAAACTGAATATGAATAAGAAGTATAAAGGTATTATACAGAGGATAAATATTAGGACTTAATTTTGAATATGTGATTTATTAACAAGAATTTGAAATCGCATCATAAAAAAGATTGCCCTAGGTGGTTAAAGCTTTCATTTTGGATTCACTATTGAACAAAGTTATTTTTCTTCGTGCAAACTATGGTCGTTCTTCGAATATCTTAAATTTTAAACTAACTCTTCATTTTTTCTATGGACACATTTTAATATGGCTGGGGTTGGGTTTGATGGTTAAATAATTCAAGTCAAGTTCAAGTGATAAAAGTTACGCCTCTAGGTTAAGAAGTCAAGCCTTATTTATGGCCGGCTGATTTAATTTAGTTTGTTTAGATTAGATGGCCGTTCAAAATAATAGAAGTTATATTACTTTGTTATTCTTTTGATAACGAATTAAATTGTGAAAGCTCATCTTTCCTTCTTTCAAGTATCGCGGTGTACAGTATTCGAATCAAGTTCGAAAAACTTAAAATTTAATTCAATTCAATTCGAAAATCACCTATTCAAGCTCGATTGGATATATACTATGTCTTATATCGAACTTCAAGTTAAATTCGAAATTTGTTACGTTGGATTCGAATGGATTTGAAAATTCAGATTATACATTATACATAATATTATTATATACATATATATAGAGTTGGGTTCTAACAAAAACTAAAAACTATATTCCGTGTAAAATGTATAAAAATTGATGTTTGGAATTTAACGCATGATGTTATTATTTGATTTTATTTTGATAAAAATGGTGGAATTCCTAAAACATAAAAACTACATCATACATTAAAATTCAAATCTCATGCCCTATTTATATTTTTATATATAATTACTTATTTACTTTGGTCAATTCGTAAATGGGGTCTCTTAACCTTTTTCACTGTAACATTTACATTTTTCATTTCGAGATAACCCGACCCGATTTGTATTTTAATGTAATTTCGATTTTCGACTCACCTTTCATCAGAAAATTTCATGAAAATATTTATTAAAATTTCACATGATTCATTTTAATGTCTCGTGATCATTTTTTAAAACAAATGTTTAATGGATTAATTGTTTGATTGATTTAAAAAGAAACGGAAAAAATAATAATAAAATATGTCCCCTGGGACGTGTTGCAATGGGCACACCCTAAATGTCGCGACCCGCGATCGTCGTCTGCAACCACTCTCGTTTTGTTCTTTTTTTTTTTTTTGGTAATTTGATCAATTCAAACCTCTATTTTAGCCAAATCAACCATGGTTTTTATCCTAAATAACACTCTATGACAATAGTCATCATATTGACTTAATTCCACAATCAATTAATATCACAAATTAAAAGAAAAAAAAATAATATCACAAATTGAGTTAAATAATGGAACATAGACATCATAATTTTTGCCATTATTTGGTCTAGATTACTATCTTTTTTTTTTTGAACGGCTAATTTTTGTATTCCATTAATTCTACATCATTGTCGAAGGTTTGAAAACTTTGTCTCCATTAAAAAGACTTTATCTCTTACCATTGGACTACAACCCCAATGACAAAATGACAAAAATGACATTATTGTCATCGTTGTATTCCTTACGAGATACAAAGTAATTAATAGCATAGTATTAGAAAACATTATTGTTTTATACTAAATAATAAAGAAAATTAGATTTAATAATCTTATGTTTTTTTATTGACAATAATAGTCCGTCTTTTAACCTTGACAACTACCAGTCTCACCTTTATACTTATTTGTTTTAACCGGTACTTCCTTAAAAAAGTTAAGTCCGTTAATTTTTTCATCCATTTTTTTCAAACCCAATCTTTGATCCAATATAACTTCTTCAAAATTTTGATGAAAATTATATCCGTAAATTGCTATGAACTCGTGACGAAAAAGTGAACAAGACTAGATCCATATTGTTTAGGTTTTAAATAGATTATGATGATGAACATGTTCTCCATGAAGCTTCAGCAATGGTGGATTGACCAATTCTTAATGGTTTTCAAAACTGATTTCACCAATGCATTTGTGATCTTAAACCGAATCTATAGCAACAAGAATCATTGAAAACCATTGAGAATTGGACAATCCACCATTGTTGAAGCTTCATGAAGAACATGAAGTTGTGAAATTTGAAATCCAATCAAAACTATATGAAAACCAATTATGTAACATGCTATAGATTCCTGAAAACATGCCAAATATGCTGGAATCGATCAATATCACAAGCACAATGGAATTGATGCTCAAAATTTATCCAAAGTTATAAAAAGTCATAACTATGATGCTATTGTTTATCATCATAACCTATTTAAAACCTAAGCAATATGGATCTAGTCTTGTTCGGTTTTTCGTCACGAGTTCATAGCAACTTACAGATTGAACTTTCATCAAAGATTTGAAGAAGTTATGGTGGATCAAAGATTGGGGTTGAAAAAAAATTGATGAAAAAGTTAACGGAGTTAACTTTTCTAACTTTTCTAACAGAGGGACCAGTGAAAACAAATAAGTGTAAATGTGAGACTAATAGTTGCCAAGGTCAAAAAACGAATTATTATTTGTCAAAAGGCAAAACATAAGATTATTTAAATCTAATTTTCAAATATAATAATAAGTATCATTATTATAATTTTTATTATTATGATAAGAATGATTGTTGATAACTTGATATAAATGTACCCCCTAGCTACTCGTGACTTGATAATATTATCACTTTGAGAGTAGAATGACTAAAACGAACTTATGCTTTTTTCTAGCTTAAAAGTTGAAACAAAGCTTACTTATTGATAATCAAAAGGCTATTTCATGTTAAATCATGTATCACTTTGTGTATACAATCTATACATCCATGTATATTGTTATGGGCTATAAAGGCAATTTACTAGGGCCACATCTCCTAGAAAAAATAGCTCATGAGCCTAACACATGGAAACATTTGTTAAAAAATAGTTGGTAGGTTGATTCATCTTGAATCTCTCACTTGAACATGTTTAACGTTAAGGTTCTTCTCTCATCTACAGTTAAAACGTCTAAAATGCGTTGGTGATATTTGAGGCACGACATCCTTTATAAATCAGGAATTTCTCCTATCCACAGCTAATATAGGATTTACCTAGGTTACTGCATGGTTCAGTTGTTGTTGACTTGTCGTTATAAAACATACTTGGCACAAATTTGAGGATTAGCTTTGAGAATAAGGTTAGATCACTATATATTAATAAATGTGTGATCATTTTCTTTTTGCGTATCTCAAAATATTTATGAAATTTTATCCAAGATGCTTAACATGCATTTAGATATGTTTATAGTAATAATAGTGTACTAGTTAAAATCTATCCATCTATATAATAAACGTAAGTTTTAATGTTTAAGTGTCACGGGTTTAGGTGTGTCACATTAGATTTTACTTACTTGGCTCATAATTTAGAATTAAAAAATTACACCAAATTGAATTATTTTCATACAAAAATTATCACCACAGCTTTGATTTATCATATCTTATTTATTTCTCAACAAAAATTCGATCCGTAAATTGGTTTGGATTCATGACAAAAAACCCAACAAAACTAGATCCAGATTGCTTAGGTTTTGTTCAACAAATGATGGTGAATGAATCAAAAAACAAAGTTGCGACATTTTTAACCCACCATTATTGAACTTAAACTCAAATTCGATCATTCGTTAAAAGATACTCAAACTGTATTGTACCAATGGATTCATATGCTCAATACGAATCTATAGTAACAAGAAATAATCAAAACCAGTAAGATTTGAGCAATCCACCATTAAAAGAACTCCAAAAAGAACACAATTTGTGAAATTCGGATTCTACTCAAGTCTCCATGAAATTTTATTCTGAAACTTGTTGTAGTTTCGTATTGACATGAAAAATCTTCTGGAATCAATCAAACACATAAAAAGCTCAAATTCATGGTCAATTTATGATCCAAAGTAGGATAGTTTGACTTTTCAAAAGTCAAACTTTATTAAATTAAGCAATTCTAATGAGGTATATGATTATTTGACTTTAAATAATCGTGGTTTACATTTTTTCTATGAATAATCACATTTGTTGAGTGGATGACTTCTATAACTAGGAATAGATTGAGTCTCATAGTTTAATATGTAGATTATATGTTTTGATGAAATGTCTAATTGAGTTTTGTTGTATTTTTTTGTTTGTTTGTTTTATGTGAATGCGTAGGTACAAAAATGTGGATACAGTGGTGTAAAGTAGATTTTAGATCTCTAACGTCTGTTTTTATTTACGAGCTTTTATTAGTGGGGTAAACAACTTTTAATTTATTCATTTTTAAAGTTTGTGAGAATGGTAAAAGAAATGTGCACTTTATGAAGGCCATGTTAATAGTTAGAATATTTAAACCAGGTCTTTAAACGATTATAACTTCTTCACAACTAATCGAATAGCAAAATAGATTATACCGATAAGCTCAAAATTAAAAGATGATTGCAACTAGATGCATATTTATATGCTTTCGTGATAATTTGAAGATCTTAATTCGAGCACAGTGTCAAGATGAAGAACCGATGAACCGTGATTATGAATTCAGTACGTCGCCGACAAGGAAAATTAACTCAGCTTAAATTAATTTTTTTCAATTTATGTTCATATTTTATTTCGTATATATAATTTTTTTTATATCACAACCTCGAGTTTTTACACGAGTCAGTAACTAGTATATAATACGAACCAAGAGAAGTCCGAGATTTGGTCATTCCTTTAACGCAAACGGCTGAAATTGTATTATTTCTCCAAGCACGATTTTTCTAACATGATTATTCTATCTTGCTTTGTTTAGATAACATTTTTTACAAAACGAGACATAAAATAAGGAATATAGTGTCCGTAGTTACGTACTGCGGGTTAATGCAAATATGAGGGATAATATTTATAATTAATAATTAAATCAGTGATATTTGTCTAAAGATGTTCAATATGCTCAAAGTGCTATAATAATTTTCTTAAAATACTATCAAAAACAAACTTTTCGGCATATTGGATGTGCATGAGAGAATAAGAAGTAAATTTCATAGTTAATCATGTTTAAGTGAGATTTATGATTAATAAATAACATTGAAAAGTTTTCACCTCAGACAAACGATAGCAAATTCATGTGGTTTTATCAAACAACACCAAGTCTTTTTATTATAAAACAATTACATCTTTGGGTATTTGCTTTGTTTAGAAGAAAATAAAATAGATTAGTTTATATAAATTTCAAAACATGAGAAATGTGTTCTTAGGATTTAGAAGAGTTTATAAAGATTTTATAGATTATTCGTAAAAGTTCATGAGAAAATAGCATGTGTTAAATAAATATTTTATTACTTTTAAAGAAATATAAACATAGATGGTATTAATTTATACATTAATTGGGTGTTTCTAAAAGTTTAAGAGAGTTCATAAAAGTTTTATAAATTATTTATGGAATTTTCTAAAAAAATATGATTTAAATATGTTTTGTTTTGTTAAAAGAAAGGGAAAAGAGAGTATAAAAAAAAACAAAAGAAACGTCGGTGGGAGGGTCGAACCAGGTTTGAACACTCATCATATAAAAAGTCTAAGTTAGTAGGTTATATTCAATAATCAATATTAAGATACCACTATACCAAATGCTCTTTAATAAACAAAATAGATAATATTAGTTGATATGAGAGATCGAATGATATATAAATAATTCCAAATTCCCCGTATATCTTAATTTTCCAAGTTAAAAAAATTCATGTTGAATTATTGATATTTTTTTCTTTCTTTTTGAACGGCAATTTAGCTCAGCGGTGTATTAGGACTAGTTACCTTGGACATACCCACTGTCTCGAGTCCGAACCTCATAGCGAGGGAACCCGGGAGCGTCCCCCATTTGCACCATCTGACGGGAACTGGGCAATCTCGTAAACTCTCCATTGTGACTCAGGATCAAGCAAGCTCAATCCTTCATTGCCCACCATATTGATAGTGTTACTGTGTTTAATTAAGCGAACGGAATCACGGACGATCTAGATGACAAAGACCTTTCTTATTTTAGTTTTTAGTCAATATTTAATAAAGACGGTAAAAGGTCTTGATTTAAAATGATGATTCATATATCAGTCTTTGTTAATTAAGTAAATTTTTTACATCTGCGCGACGGGAAGCCATAATATCTATCTATTATAATAAAAGATTATATCTACAGACACATGGCATTATCGAATCAATCTTAAATTTATTTTTCCTCCCAAACCTTTTAATGAGAAAATACTCGGATCCAGGGTCTATATCTCTAACTCGCTTTTCCTTTTTTACCCCGAAACCCTAATTTTGGTTTTCTTCCTTTCATAGGTATCATATCCTCTCCTTTTCTCTTTGGTTCATATATCTTCGCATTTTCTCATCTCATTGTTGACTTCACACGCATCCCCGTACACTGGCTTTTCTGATATACGGTTTTGATTTTGGAGGGGCGTTTTTTTCGCGTTATGTGATCAAACCACTTCTTACCTCAACTTCTTTACTCATGCTTGTCCTTTTGCTGACTATCATTTACTTATTACGGATCGAAAGGGTCGATTATAACTCGATTATAACTATACAAATAGTTTAATTTCAATGTATGAGGTCATTTAATTTATTTAATATGATTATAGAAATATCATACATTTTCACAAAGATTGAATTAATTTTGTGCTTCCTTTTGTTAAACAGCTTTATTGATACAACTAATTTCTCTATGTTGAATCACCTTAATGCTTTAACGGGAGATTGTCCTATTAAAGTTCAAATCATTAGATTGTGAAAATCAAAAACATTCTATACTCTATAGAGGTGGTTCTACTTATATCATAATACATGTTACTAGGTACTAATACTAATTATTTTACTTCCAAAAACTTTTAGAGCATCAATGTTATATATAAATAAATATTTATAGATCTTATTGTTTATCACTACGTCAAAAAGTGGCTTTGGCCACGGTTTTTTTGATAACGCATAGCCACTGTTTTGAAAAAAGCGTGGCCAAAGGTAAGAAATTCTCGTTTTAGCCACACATATTTTGTACCCGTGGCCAAATATATAGCCTTTGGACCCTTTTAGCCACGTATTTTTTTGTTTATGTGACAACAACAATCAGGTGCAGTGGCTTTAGCCACTGTTTTACAAAAACATGTGGCATTTATTTGTCACACTTAAAAAAGAGTGGCGAAATGCACCAAACGGCCACGGAATTTTTATGATTTTTTATTCGTGTGACCAAAAAGGAATGTATGGCCACGCTTAAATAATGTTGTGTGACGGAAGAGTAGATTTTATTACTTAGTAAATTAAAAGAAAACAAAACTATTTATGCGTGGCTAAATGTGAGCAATGGCCACGCTTTTTACTTAGTTATGTGGCTAAAAGCTAGTACATATGGCCACTGTTATTAGGTTGTGTGACTAAATATTAGATGACTAATGGTCACGGTAGGTTGTGAGTGACAAAAATCTATTACCTATGGCCACATATATTAACCGTGACTAAATGGTAGGTTGTGAGTGACAAAATTTTATTTTATGGTCACGGTAAAATATTAAATGCGTGGCGAAAAATAGAAGTTTTGTTTCCCTCTAAAACAACGCGCTTTTTTCAATTGTACCATTAATTCGAGCGGGTTAAAATCTGCTACCCTATATATCATCATCATTGTTATTTTCCTTTTTACCGCCATCCCTTTCTTGATCTCAAATTCTCTACACCAATTCTCTCAAATTCTCTACGTACACCAATTCGTTTACACCAATTCTTGTATCAAATGGCCGATAATCAACGCTCCCTTAATTACTGGTATGTGAAGCATAACCGTATTTTTTTGGTTTACAGTAACAGGAGAAGAAGATCCTTCAAGTCCCACAAATCTGTGATTAAACACAACGATGAGAACATCCTGAAGCAACTATATGCGCAGAAGATTCCTGATTGTTTTGCCTACCATGTTGAGACAGCGAAATTATTTCGTGTCCTTGATACAAAATTCAATGAACCCGAAGAAGAAGATGAAGAAGAAGATGAAGAAGATGAAGATGAAGAAGATGATGAAGAAGATCATGAAGAAGCAGATGAAGCAGATGAAGAAGATGAAGAAGAAGAAGAAGAAGATGATGATGATGACGATGCAAGTTCATCAGGATCATACATATCCGAAGATTGCAGTGATCCGGATTATTAATTAATGGATGTTTATGTTTAATTATGAACAAATTAAGAACAATAGTTTATATGTTTATTTAGTTATGATATTAATTAGTAGTTATAATATATATATGATGGTTATAATATATGTTTATCATGTTTGATTATCTTGTGATATGGCCACTCATATTAAAACATTGGCTGCGTGACAAATTATGACAAATGGTCACGGTATATTAATTTTAGGTGGCTAAAAGAATACCAACAGTCGGCGCTTGTAATCATGATTTTTTCATTTACTTTTTCATTTACTTTATCTTTCAAATCTCCATCTACCACGCCCCTCGAGTATCGATATATACTATCTCTGTATCAGTTTTCATCATCATCTCCACCATGACCCTTTTCTCCCAGTCTTTCTCTCTCTGTTTTTCGTCCATCATCGACGGCAAAAAATGTGGAATTGGCATCATCCGTATGTGGAAAATGGTAAGTTATCATCTTCACCACTGAAATTCGATTGAAATTTTCGTCTCAGATTTGGTAATTTTATCTTGTGCAGGGAAAGATTGCACTCTGTATCTCCTGCGAGCAGATTTTAAGTTATTGTGGAAACCATGGAGACGAGGAGTCTCTAATGGTTCATACAAATGCTTTACTGCGAGCAGATTTTAAGTTATTGTGTAATTTTATAACAGTCAGCAGTAAGGGCACATGTTGAGATTTGCAGGACTTGTATTCTTCAGGTGCTTCTCTCCCTTTTGGCCCCATGTACCTGATATTTCTTCAGCCACTTCTTCACCATTTTCAGTTGATCAGAAGCAAGTGCATGTGAGAAAGCAAGAGGGACTTGTTCTCTCTTTTCACTTGATCAGAAGCAAGTGCATGTGAGAAAGCAAAAGAGGGATTTTTCTTCAGCCGCTTCTTCTCCATTTTAAGTTAGTAGTTTTTCAGTTGTAATTTTATAGATCAATGTATTAATGGAATCATAACCTTTGGATTATGTATGTAATTGTGTTTGTTAAAGCAGCAGTTGATTTTGTTTGTTTATTTTTGACTTTTATTGACTCTGGTTTGGTCAAAGAGAGGAGACCTGCAGGCACAATCAAAAAAAGGAAACACTTGACTCAAAATTAAGATCCATAATATATATTCCAGAATACATAAAGAAAAAAAAACAATTATTGTTGATACTGTAGTTTGATCAATTAATCGGTGGTTTTTCGTAATATCATTCCAGTACAGTCAGCTCTGTAGTAAACATTGTGACGTGCATCTACGGATGGCAATACATTATCGTTGTGCGGAAAAACTACCGTACTAAATTCTTCATTGGCATCGTCTTCATAATAATCTCTGTAATTTCTGGGAGGTGTCATAAAGACAATATGCAGTTTTTTATCCAGCTGGTCTTTGACGTAAAACAACTGTTGTGCTTGTGATGCGAAAATGAACGGGTCCTCCTTGTGACCTAGTCTTTTAAGGTTGACCAAAGTGTAACCAAGACTATCTTTTTTGACCCCCTGTGTATTCTCAACCCAGTCGCACATAAATAGAGGGATGGTTTTAATATGGTAATCTAGTAGCCATATCTCTTTTAAAACCCCATAGTAAGGTTTTTTTCCATAGGTTAAGACCTCGTTAGAGATGTGCATGTCATTTACCTCTACACCAACCCCGCTGTTCTGGTAAACCCTACCGTCTCGAGATTTTGTACGAAATGAATAGCCATTGATGTCATATACTTCATATTTCCTCACGCTTCTGTGCGGACCATGTGAAATCCACCTAACGGTCTCTGATATAGTTTCTGGGGACTCCGCCATCTCCTTTTCAACCTGAAATTCATAGTAGGTTCATCAGGAGAGTTCATTAGGAATAGGAAGATTATAGCTCTTCCAAAAATAAAATAAAGTTGTTCCGGACAACTCAGGTCAGTTGTTCCGGAAAGTTACAGTTCATCCGGAATTAAAACTATAAGAAAATAGTTTCAGTTCACCAGGAAGGTTATAGTTCATCCGGATAGAAAATAGAGTTGTTCCGGACAACTCAGGTCAGTTGTTCAGGAAAGTTACAGTTCATCCGGAATTAAAACAATAAGCAAATTTAGCTGACCTTGTTGCGTAACCATTTACCAAATGTTGTGCTCTGCTTCTTAGTAAGGTCATTTAGTCTACTACCAGGATGTTCCTTTTCCAAAAATTTCATGTGTTCTCTGCAATTACATGAATTGAAGTTATCTATAAAAGTTTATAATTAATTAAACAGATAAAAAAAGGTTAATAATCTAAATTACTTACTCGATATAATGCTCAATTTCAGGCGTATTTAGCAACACAAATAAATGCGCTTTCGATAGGAGCTCTGGAGAGACTTCAACTGATCTACCAGCTGACCCAGGACTTCCATCCGCACTGCTATGCTTTTTAGTTGGAACACCAATAGTTGTGATGTTTTTTTGGTATTCGCTGAGAAACTCAATCGTTTCTTCTACAATGTTCTCCTCAGCAATGCACCCTTCTGGATAAGTTTTGTTTCTCACGTGGCCCTTAATTACCTGTTAAACAATCTGTTAAACAAAAACCCTAATCCTCGAAAACTTATTGTTATATACTTGTTTATCTATATCTATTTTTGTTTATTAAATCAATCTGTTAAACAAAAACCCTAATCCTCGAAAACAGAGA
>JBCNJP010013164.1:0-12726 GCA_039602395.1 Deinandra increscens subsp. villosa | reverse complement strand
CTACTAGAAAAAGGACCTTTAATGACGCGCGAACAATGACGCACATTTTGCGCGTCATAAAATTTCTGTCAAAAAGAAGAAAAAAATAACACGGAGGACACTTATTAAAATTGCGCGTCATCCCACTCCGTCACTTTATATTTTTCATTTCCCGCCCTACGAAAATCAATTCCCGCTCCAAGCCCTAATTTTTCCCTCTCCTTCTGTTGTATCACTTCATCTTATTCGATTCCCGCTCCAAGCCCTAATCTCTCTCCACTATTTCGTCTCTCTCTCCATTAAACCACCGAACCCAAGTCGGCGATTTCTCCTCCCCAGCTGGTGTGCCGACACTCCCTCCACCGCTAGGATTTAAGCCAAATCCGACTCCTCCACTCGATGAGAACCTAGATGTGGCGCCGATTCAGCAAATGTATGTTGTCGCACGGTCGCTTGACAACCCAGATGTGGCGATTTCTGATGATAGGTCTCCGATTGAAGATGTGTGCAAGGGATTCCCACCTTTCTTCGTCAGATGTTTGCAAAGGAGTCATCGATGGTTGTTGATGGATTTGGTGAGTCTCCGACCCGCAATACTCATGCTGCTAAGTGAAGGTCGTCATCTAAAACTGTTGAACGCCCAGAACCTGCGTGTTGCCTCTTCCTTTCGGCTCAATCGATGATTGTTGATGGAGTTGGTGAGTCTCCAAAAATTAATCAATCCATTTAGATTTCTACTAATACAGGTCTTGTTCTTGATTCCAGCAGGGGTTTTTCAGTTTTTGCATACTTTGTTTTTCTGTGGTTGAATCTCATATGCATAATATTTGTGTAAAATTATATGGCAAATTTTGATATTTGTAATGGTTCGTTATCCATGAGTCCCTATTATGACATTCCTGGCATGGACACATACTCTTTATTTTCCATTATGATCTGCTTTGTTTTGAAATAGTTATATTCTATTTGATGTGTTCTGTTCATAATGCTTATGAGTTGACAATGTATGGACTGAAATGGACTTTGCCTTGTTATTCAATTTTGGTTATAGGGGTAATCACCCCTCAGGTTACATCAAAGAAACAATGTTGAGAAACTATGAAGTATCTGAGCTCTTTATACAATGCTTGACACCTCAGAGTGCTGATGCTAGCTTGTGATGAAAACAATAGTGCTTTTGCTACCGGTCCGTTGCCTTTTGAGTGAAAGGAGTTTGCTGTTAAAATCACTGAGCAGAATGGGTATTATTTTTTTAAAAAAAATAATTTATGCTTGTTTATTATTTTACAAAAATTCATAGACTAATTGTCATGTTGTTGACATGTTTCATTTGTAGAAGGGAATGTGAATTCAAGGTCACAATTAAGTTCACGACCATAAAAGATCTTTCCTATCTAAAATAGTTTCTTAGTGGTAGACAACGTGACATTCCATATGAAACAATACAGGCTCTTGATGTTGTGTTAAGGGAATCAGCTTCAATAGGGTAACATGTTATTTATTCAGTTTCATTTATGGGTTATTGGTTTGTATACCCTTTTAATGTGATTCTATTGATATATTATGAATTGCAGTCGTGAAGTAGTTGGTTGGTCGTTGTTTAACACTGAATTTGGCCAAGGTGTCTTTTGTTTAACTCCATTTTTTAGCTAATGTTGTACATGGCTCTGTCCTGGAGATCACTAAAGTATTTTTTTATATACTTTTACTTATGTGTTGCAGATATTATGGGGTATGGATGGTAGATCATGACGAGATTGTCCATACTTTTTCTTTGTCTTATGTTGTACCTACTTTACTGAGAAATCATTGTTCGATCTTCGCCTCTCGATCTCAGGTATACTTTTTTGGCAAAGGGCTTTGGGGTTGGAATTGGGGTTATATGTGAGTATGTGTTTTCTTTGGTTTTTTTATTCATTTCTTGAGTCTATAGTGGCACCTGGACAGCTGAAAACAAACGAAGTGTTGACTATTTCAAGAAACTGGAGCAGATTGGTGAAGGAACTTAAGGGTCAGTAGCCATGTTCGTTTTATTTGTGAATCTGTGATTATGTATACGTCTGTAATTAATTATGGTACTTTTTTGTCTCTGTTTTTTTTTCAGAGTATTGAAACGAACAAGGAGGGCTGATGGTTTTGATATAATATTTTTAGAGCTAAGAAACCATAGAAACCAAAGAGTCCTGTAATCTCATCGACAAATCAATAATCAGTTCCTAATCGATTGAATCTGTATTGGTTGGATTCATTCATGTTTTCTTAATACCTTGGTAATTCATTTTTTCTCAAATATCAATTTCTTGATTCTTAGTTTTTTTATTTTTCATTGTTCATGGCAGAAACTTGGGAGCTTCATGGAGATGTTATTTGGTGGTCGTTATGTACTTCTATTATTGTCACTGTTTTCAATACCTATGCCATCATGAAACAATTTGTTTCTCGGAGAAAGTTGACCTGTTTAGTTCAGTTCACTCCTTTGTTTGTTTTTTAATTATTTGTTGGAAACTTTATTGTGCCTAACTATGGACCTGTTTTCCAGGTTTTCTGAGTTCGCTGATGTTGTTCTATTGTTCCTATGCAACCATTTATGAGGTAGGTTCTTATCTTTCTGATTAGATATATTGTTCCAACGCAGCCAGTCTACTATACATGACGTCCTCTTTCATTTCTTATCTTTCTTATTAGATATATTTCATTGTTTATCTATTTTCAAAATGAAACAAAAAAAACATGAAGAATTAGACGGCAACCATGAAACTACTGTTGTTTTTCTTTAATGTTTCTGGATGATGAGATCAAGTATTTGAGATTTAGCTATTTGTGTAAACAACCATGAGTAGAATGCTTACACTAAAAGACTGGTTTGTGGACACAGGTTTTCAATGCCAACTTAATATATCCTCTGGTTCCAACTTATTTACTTACTTATTATTTCTATTTGTTTAAATTTAAAATTGAATGACACCTCAATTTCTATTTCTATATGTTATTAGTTATTTTTATGAATAATGTTAGTGTTTACAATTACACATATTAGTTTTGTTTCCTTTATAACCTGTAGGTTGGAAGTAGGCAGATACAGTAGCTTTTATTTCGTACATCAGCAAATATCATTTGTAAATGCAGTTTTCTTCTTCTGTTTGGGACTGCATTGAAATGAATGTTTTCTTCTTCTGTTTATGATTTTTGCTTGTTTTGACCAAATGCTATTGTTGCTTTAGACGCCCTATGCTTGTTTGATTTATTGGCATCTATCAGCAGACAATTCTCAGTGAAGGTTTGTGATTCGCTTGCTTTGTAGATTCATTACCTAATTGTTAATGGCTGATGCCTGGCTGCTTTACTAGTTAGGCTTGAGAAATTTAGTAACCATTTCACATCCATGTTATGTCTATGTGTTTCCTTTTACACATTCCAATCCACAGCCACAAAAACCATGTTATGTCTTTGTGAATTTGGTTCTTCTATGGTAGATTTTACTTATGCCATTTTATGTTGCTTGTAGTGCTTAAAACGGGGCTAAATAACAGTATGATATTTTGTAGTTTACACTTCTGCTTCTTTTTGGCAGCCAATGGACAATGCATTATTGCTACTGGTTTACAGCTACCTGGTGTTATTGATGACATTTTCTCTTATGCGGGCCCTCTTAGTGCTATTTTCTCAAATGAAGTTGTCTCCTTTTATATGTGGGCTCCAACCGCTCAAGTAACTTTACTTCTTTCTGCCTTGTGTCATTAAAATTAGAGGTGTAGCCAGTTCTGTTATAGCTCATGAAACTCACAATTTAGCCCCCAAATGATCATAAAATTAGAGGCAGAATCTGTTAATCCAAATGTTACTGGTTTATAGAATCTGTTTATTTGCTTCTAGCGGTTTCCTGACATTTGTAAGTTAGCTCCTCAACTTATAGTGTGCACATGTGGTGTGTACGTATGTAATGGTCAAGGCATGGCCATTTTTTGGTGATAAATATTGTTTTTCTGGTATCTTCTAATTGAGATTCAGTATCATTTTCATATATACGGATCAATCACTGTCTTTTAATTTTGTGGTGGTAAATTGTCATATATACAGATCAGTGGTGGTAAGATGATGAAGAGGATTACACCCTGATGCAAGGAAAAACTTAATTTATAATTATATCAAACTAATTATTAAACAAAAACAAAAGTAACTTATGGATATAAACCAATACTATCAGCTTAAGTAACTTATGTCCGGTTAGCCTCTGTAGTTTATACAGGTTCTTGCATGTTTTTGTTTTCTTCATATGATTCAAACATAGTCAAGAGTGTTTAACTCTGTGGTGGCAAACAGCAGCAAGCCAGCAACAAAACAGCAGCAAAGCAGCAGCAAAACAGCAGCAGAACAGCAATAAAACAGCAGCATAACAGGTAGCAAAAGCTGTTCTTGGTCCCTCTAAAATCCTCAGTATAAGACTTTAGCAAAACAGCAGCAGTCTGAAGACTTTAGCATGCTGCTGTTATGTGTATTTAGTTAGTTATGAGGGAAATTGAAGCTGTATGTTTGTTTTTTGTGCAGGAAGATAGGTTTACTGGGATTAAAGAATGTGTGTTATCTGTAGCTTTGGCAGTTGGTTGATAACTGGTATGCTTTATACGCTCAACAAGAACAGGTGGTGGGTTTGATAAATTGGTCAAAACAGGTATGCTTTATACGCTTTCTGTGTGTCAAAACTTAACACCAGTAGGGTTGGGTCGACTCACAAACCAATTGATCATCTTTTAGTTCACAAGAAGTTAAAGACCTGCATGCTAATCTATATAATTTTTACTGATACACGTAACATGTTTTCTTTGTCATCTTGTTTATTTGGCTTGTAAGCTTTCTGCTATGCCTATGAGCTACATTAGTAGATTTATTAGAAGCTCAGCACCAAATAAATCAAGTCATTCTTATGAATCAGCATGGCACATAACTTGTTTATCTTTTATATGATCTCCTAGAAAGTGTTTTGCTAAAATCAGAATCAGCACATAACTTCATTAACATGTCTTATCTTTGTTTGTTTTAGCTTGCAGAAGCTGCACACGAGTATGCGAGAAGTGATTATAAAGTTTCTTTCTTTATTTGGCGTTTGCAGACATATCATTTCATGACAAAATCATCTTATATGATAATGATCAGCAACAGAGAGGATGGGCTCTTGCCAACTGCAACAAACTCCCTAAGTCCTGAGTCTTTTTTCTTGTAATTCCTTGTTAATAAAAATTAGGAGTTAACAACTTTTTAACTTTGTAAACTCCAAAAAACTTGTTAACTTTGTAATGTTTTTCATATATATGAAATGTGTTGTTTTGCTATAGTGTATTTTATTTTGATTATGAGGTTAATTGTCATTAATGTGGAAATAAGTGAATCTACAAAAATATTTTTTTTATTTTTTTTTAAATTCACGACGCGCAAAAATGCGTGTCATAAGAAGATTTATGACGGGGCCTTCCTTGACGCTTATTTTATGACACAAATTTATGACGCTTTTTTGCGCGTCATCGTTTGCGCGTCATAAATGGGATGACGCGCATTTTGCGCGTCAAGAGGCTTCTTGACCCTGCCTTCCTTGACGCTTTTTTGCGCGTCATCTGGGCCCTTTCTTGACGCGCAAAAAGCGTCAAGAAAGGCCATTTTTGTAGTAGTGAGTCAATACAATAACAGGTGGATGATCTTAATGCCACTGTTGCAACTCTGGTTCAAGCTCATGCAAAACATGCAGAAACAATCTCTACACCTCCAGTTGAAGTCATTTCTTCAAACCCAGATATGGTTCATTCAGTTGAAGCTAAACCTGTCAAATTGGGGGAGAAAACTGTTGCTTCGCCATCTTTATCTAAGGTTCAATTCAACCAGGAGATTGAAGAAACAGAGAGACTTCCGGTTGAAGTCATATTAACTGCATTCAAGAAGGCAGACGGAAAGTTAGGAAACCATAAGGAACAACCAACTAGTTATTGTGTCCCCATTCAAAGACCCCACTCTAACCCATCTTGTCCAATCTTCAATGCTCATTGCTGGTGCCCTCCTTGAGCACATCAATATGGTGATTAGGCTGATGAAAGATGTGATCATCCCAAGGGAAAAATCCTTCGTTCAATCATCAAAGGATGTGGCTTCCAGTAGCAGGGTTATGGCATAAAATGTGATGATAGAAGAAGCAATAGAGGAGCAAAGTGGAAGTGCAGTGGTTGAAACTGAGAGAATGAATGAAAATGTTCTGAGTGAAGGTGAGAACACTAAGGTAAGAGAATCAGTTGATAAAGGAACTGAAGTCACCAAACCACAAGTGGTGACAGAAGTTCAAGCGAAAGCTCAAGCTGAAACTCCGACTCACATAGAGGTTACTGAGATTAATGAGAATGCACCTGATAAAGAAGGAACTGGAAGACTTGACGAGAACATCTCCATCTTTGGAATTGAACAATTCATATTCCATCTGGAAGATCAACCGGAGAATCAGCCAGAAGAAGAGACAGAAGATGTTACTCAGACCCTGGTTTCTATGCAAACGGTTCAAGCGGATGAGCCAGTTCAAGTGAAAGAACCAGTTGTAGCTGATAATGCTCTGGTGATCCATCAGGCTGTGCAAGCTGAAGAAGTTGTAGCCCTCAGCAAATTTGTAGAGGATGCTAGAATTGTAGCAGAAAATTGGAGGCTGGCCAAAGAATATCATGAGGAGTTGGAACTGTATTCAATTGACTTTGTGGTAAAAGGAGTGTTTGAAGAAGCTAAATAGAGATCAGCCGAATGGAGAATGCAAATTTATGATTTGGAAAGGATGGATGATAAAGAAAAGGATAGGTTGATGAGCATTGCCTGAAGAATGCCTACCAACTTGGTCAAGAATGATGATATTTATGAACTTCTCAAGAAAGTGATGAGAATTCTGGTCTTAAGGAACTTGAAAACAGAAGAAGAAGCATTCCACATGAAAGTCAAATAACTCTGCAGCTACATTGACTTCCTATATCAAAAGCTGAAAGGAGATGAGTTTGCTGTTGACCACACCCTGGTTATGCCTGATCCTTCTATAACCATCTCAAGTATGTCCAAACTGCCATTTATTAAACCTGAACCTGATGTAGAAGATGCAGATGCACCAGTAATGCCACCACATTTTATAACTAGATTGTTTCCTTCCCTTAGACAAACCCAACTATCCTCATTACCAACAGGTCCAACCTCCTACAAATCATTCAAACCAAGAAAGAAAAAATATATCTATCCCAAATACAGGACTGATAACTTTACCCCATTCACTCCCTTTGACCTAAAACCAAAGCCTACCCTAGTTCTGGACATGTCTGATATATTCCAAAAAACTCCTGCACCTACAGCCAGTAAACCACCCTCAAAATCTCAAGCATTACCTCCTCTCACCATCAGAGAACCATCCATAGCAACCACTACTGCACATCCACCACCACCATTCACCTCTGTCGAGCCTTGTTCTTCTTCAGTCAAGGGAAAGGAAAAAATGACATCTATTGAAGAAAAGAAAAGATTGTTCACAGAAGGAAAAACAGTCCGGGTGATGACCCAAGTGGGACTGAGAGTTATTGAAGATGTGACTGCAAGTCAATTTTAAAGATAGCTTCGATGATGGTAAATAATTTGACAGCATCATCTTAGGGGGAGATTGTAAGGAATATCGCATTTGATATTCCGGTTGAAGTCTAATTTTGAAGAAGTTCCGGCTGAACTAGGTTCAAGCGGAAGTCTAAGATCAAGCGGATAAGACCATTCAACCGGAAGAAGCAATTTTGTTCAGATGTGAATATTTCAGGTGAGCTCCTTTATCCACCAGATAAAGAGTTCAACCGGACTTTTCCTACATAGTCTTTTCAGCAATCTAATCCCTGTAAAAGCTTTCTAATTGCTTCCTTTTGTATCAAAGCCACTCTCCTAGAGTAGTATGTTGCTTATCATACGCCATCAAGTCCATCAATCGAAGATTATTCGTTTGGTAGTATAGTTTAACTTTTGTAGTCAACGGTCTAGATGATCGTATAGAAATAAATGGCTATCATTGAGTTCCCTTAGCACTATATATAGCGTAACTCGTTCTCAACATTTGTACGCATCAATATATGCAAGACACTGTGTACTATTGTTGAGTTAATGCAAATAGTGTTGAGTAAATTTTACTTCGTGTGTTACTATATTTATGCAAACAACTATTATTCACAAGTGTTAACCGATTAAGTAGAGTAGAGATTAACTTAATTCCGCAAGGTTAATCTTACAAGTAAATCTCATAATTAAACTAAGTGTTAAATATCTTGATCCTACA
Organism: Deinandra increscens subsp. villosa; assembly: GCA_039602395.1. Classification (NCBI taxonomy): domain Eukaryota; kingdom Viridiplantae; phylum Streptophyta; class Magnoliopsida; order Asterales; family Asteraceae; genus Deinandra; species Deinandra increscens. Next base: position 4,436 of record JBCNJP010013164.1, on the reverse strand, counting down.
GATACATAAATAGAACAAAACAAATAAGAATCCTGGCCAAGCTAACCTTCAAAGAATTGACTTGAAAGATGAGAGAATTGGGTTTTGACTCACATAAACTTTACCGCTTCAACATTCAAACACCTAAGTTAAAACAGTACCTTGTAGCTGATTCAATATTTTTACCTCTCAAGGAAACATACCCTCCGTTGTACAATATTTCATGTAGTGAAGTGGAGAAAAGTCTCCTATCCTATGCCTGGAACAATCACTTATCAATAAACAAAAAGTTAGTGATAGTCCTTTTAGACCGTTTCTACATACAGTGAGAGATCTATTAGCCAATGGTACCCATGTTATTGTGGTTCTAGGTATACCTAAAGAATCAATAAAAGACACATCCTTTAAACACATCCCCTTATGAATTTAGGATGGAGCTGCCTTGTATTTTGGTTTCCAAGTTTGAGGTGACTTAACAGTTGTTTTAGACAATTTTGGAGTTGTGACTTTAGGCATTTCAACCTTCTTTAATAGAGATTCATTTTTCAAAACAGTTTATAGTTACCTTGGGAGGGGTAACTTTAGGTTTTTCAACTTTTTGTTGTTTTGAACTGGTTTCTTCACCTGTTTTTGAAAATATTTAAAATTAGGAAAACTGTTATTTTGATTTGAAATTTTCCATTGCTCTTTGGAAGCACCCCAATGTTAATCAGAGGGTTTAACCCTAGGATTGATAGCCTTCATTGCCTTAGGTGGTTGCACCTTCATTGGATTGGACTTCACTGAATCCTGAGATGAAACCCTTCAACTCTAAGGATAATAGGGCTCATAGGGGCGGTAGAGACAGTTTTTGGCAATGTAACCAAGATTGCCACAATTAAAGCATGTCTGCTTCTTTGGGTAGAAGTGGGACGTGTAACCATTTGAATTGTTTGGCTGGTGAGGAGCAGCATAGCCTTTTGTCTGCATCTTTTACCTGTATAGATCCAATGTTGACTTTTGCCTGGTTTCTAGAAGCTTGTGTAGAGTTTGTCTTTCCTATTCTTGTGCTCCCTGTATTATTTTATGTGGAAGCACCATTTCTGCAACTACAACTGCATGAACCACATGAAGAGATAGGAGATATAGCCACTCCCTTGAGTTTCTCATCTTTGACCACAGCTGAAGATGTCACACTTGTGGCTTAATGACAATCTTAGGCCTTTCAACTTTAATTCCACTTGTAGATGCATCAGTGTATGACCCTAAACCTTTAAACTTTGAGACAAAGGAGGGTAGCCCATATCCATATCCTTGCTCTTGATCGAACATGGACCCAGAGGTCACAAATATCTTCTCCTCGGGTCTTATTGTCATGACCACCCTTTCCCGTTGTACTTCATCAACAACCTTGAAGTACACGGTATCAATTTGTGAATACTGCTACAGCTTCTTCTCAGCAACAAGAGTGTTTACCTCATCCCGAGACACATCATTAACTCCCTTAGAACTCGAATTTGCACCCTCTAAATTGGAGTTATGACATCAGTTGTAAGTTTGGCACTCGACATCATCATTGAACACATCTTCTACGGTCCCTTCAACTCCACCGCTTACATCACTTTCAGGTTCAGCTGAACCTTTAGCTGATCTTTTGCCATAAGTCATAGTACCTCCACAACCAATTCCTCATGTGTCATTGGCGTCGTCCCTACAAAGACGCTATCAAATGGAGGAGCAACTTCTTTATATCCAGACCCAGATCTATCAACTTGATCAGCATCAAGTAGAAGTCCTACTATATCTCTGGGAACTAGTGAATGAACAATGTCATTCAAAACCTCAGTTTTTTCTGTTCCACACCCAGCTTTATCTTTTCCAACATGTCCAGTCACAATAGCACTAGACAATGTTTTACCAGAATCCATCATACATTGGTTCCTAAGCTGACAGGTATCATGCTTAACCAGCAGTTCATCATACTTATGTTGTAGGTCATCTAACTGTTGTTTCAATTAAGACACTTCTACCTTAGCTCGGTCATACAAAATTGACTTTTGGGTAGCTAAATCTTGATACTTTTTAATATCTTCTTTCTGTGCTTTCACCTTCTCTTTGCTCTTAGCCAATATACCCTTAAGTGAGCTAGTGACACATTCTGCATCAGACAATTGTAGTTCTAAATTTTTACGAATCTATCTTAGACCAGGAATTAGACAAACACAAGTAGGATTAGTACATTCCTATGATGATGATGTATCTGAACTCATTTTGGCAGATAAACCACTTTGCAGACAGATCACGAACTGAAAATCGAGATAAAATTCACCAAGACAGCAAATTCTGAAATCCCTAAAACTTCCGATGCAAAAATGGAGGCCTTAACAATGGAATTTGGGGTTCAAAACTTCCGTTAGGCAACTGAAAGAGTAGCTTCCGTCGCGAGCTTCATTTTGGCTGGTAATAGACCTTCTAACTCTTAACGAAACTCAAATTACGCTCGTTTTAGTGAACATTGGTCACAAACGCCCTTTTCGTCAAAAACTCTAACACAACCAAAAACCTCTGAATCAACCGAAAACCACAAATCTTGGTCGAAAACCTAAAGATCTCGATTGAAAACCACTTCTTGATCAAAAAAGATGTTTAGGAATGAAAACCAGTGATTACAATCGAAACGCTGATTTCAATGGAGAACTTGGACATATCAAAAACCTGTTGATTTCGATCGAAAACCTGAACCCAGTTGAAAACTTTAGCTCGATCGATAAACCTCAGCTCGATCGAAAACCTACACTGAGAGGAGACAGGTGAGAACCTTAATCGAAAACTACACCCAGATTGAAAACGTGTTGTTTTGGATCGAAAACGTGTTGTTTTGGATTGAAAACTTGTAGAACAAGCTAGTCAACTCTGGTTATTTTCAGCAATATTCTCAATTAATTTCCTCCCAAAAATACTCAAAAAATGAAAACTTGCAGCATTTGAATCGAAATCTCTACAGAAATCACCTAATCAAGAAAAAATTCACAAAATCTTCAAGCAACCTAAACGTTTCGATCGAAAACCCAAAGTCGAAAACCTCTGAAGAATGGGTCGAAAACCTGCAAAAACTCACAAAACTTAAGGAAAACGTTAGAATGTCTTGAATCAATATCATATGAACCACGAAACATGTGTTTCTTGGCCCTAATACCAATTGTAGGTTCCAAAAAGTCCCTAACACGATATCTAAACCTTATACACGTACGAAGTTCGTGGATAGAATCGATTCAAGAACAGAGAGGAAAAACAGAAATGAATGAACACAGATTAAACGATATCACCTTGTTGTATCATACATGCGACTACAATCAAAATCGTCTGGTACATGCACTATTATAGAGAAAACGAATTCCCCTGGAACCCTAATCTCTCTCATGAATTCTATCTCCCAAAAGGCCAACCCTTGCAAATGCATCAACCTTATGTTTATATAGCACACAAGGTGAGCCTACAAAGCCTTGATTTCGGCCCATCCCAAGACCAATTAATAACCACTAACCAGTCCACTATTCTAATGTATAAGCCTCATAAACCGACCCTTACAAGATCTAAAAAGTATTTCATGTATTAATTGATGTATCATGAGAAAGTTCATATTTTGTGATAATTTTGTTTAGATTTAAGGCCTTACATGTTTAGATCTAAGAAATCTATGATAAAACTTATATTTTTATGATCATTTGGGTTAAGATCTATAATTCTACATAATGGATATTGTTAGATCAAGTATTTCATAAACAAGTTTGTGTTGTTATGGTGGTTTTGGTTAGATCTAAGATGCCATAAATGATAGATTTCTAGATCTACCTCTTTCATGTTTATATATATATATATATATATATATATATATATATATAGTATATATATATATAGGGGAAGGATCAAATAAAAACAAGATGTTATTGCGAAAACACGAAAACAAATATTAAAACCTCTATAACTTCCTCATACGTTAATAATTTTTTAAAAAATTTGCACCAAAAGTCTTAAAATTATGTCACCTTTAATTCTGGGAAAAAAAATTAAACATATAAAATTTCGTGATTTTTTTTATTATTGCACATGTGCAATAATACGTATTAATTATATTACACATGTGCAATATTAACAAAAAAACATTAATTTTTTTTAAATTTTTTCAACAATTAAAGATAACAGAATTATAAGATCTATGGTATAATTTTTTATCAAAAATATTAACGTATGAAAAAATTATAGAGGTTTTAATATTATTGCACATGTGCAATAATAAATTTTTATTGCACATGTGCAATAATAAATTTTTTTTAAAAACGTAGAATTTTTTTTTAATTTTCTCCAGAATTAAAGATAAAAGAATTATAAGATTTATAGTGCAATTTTTTATAAAAAATTTTAACATATGAAAAAGTTATAAAGGTTTTAATATTATTGCATATGTGCAATAATAATAA